>JBBPBS010000842.1:249401-264732 GCA_037974835.1 Cicer judaicum
TTTGTGTCATTGGATGAACAATTAGGTCATTTTCGTCCTCCCTAGGCTAATACTTGTCCAATTAGGGTTTTTAACCAATCTTGTGCATCCAATAGGTGTTTTATGTCATTGGATGAATATTTAGGTCATTTTCGTCCTCCCTACACTTAATCTTGTCCAATTAGGGTTTTTAACCAATCTTGTGCATCCAATAGGTGTTTTATGTCATTGGATGAATATTTAGGTCATTTTCGTCCTCCCTACACTTAATCTTGTCCAATTAGGGGTTTTAACTAATCTTGTGCATCCAATAGGTATTTTGTGTCATTGAATGAAAATTTAGGTCATTTTCGTCCTCCCTACACTTTATCTTGTCCAATTAGGGTTTCTGACCAATCGTGTGCATCCAATTGGTGTTTTTGTGTCATTGGATGAACAAATAGGTCATTTTCTTCATCCCTAAACTTAATCTTGTCCAATTAGGGTTTTTAACCAATCTTGTGCATCCAATAGGTGTTTTGTGTCATTGAATGAATATTTAGGTCATTTTCGTCCTCCCTACTTTTAATCTTGTCCAATTAGGGTTTTTAACCAATCTTGTGCATCCAATAGGTGTTTTTGTATCATTGGATGAACATTTAGGTCATTTTCGTCCTCCCTACACTATATCTTTTCCAATTAGGGTTTCTACCCAATTGTGTGCATCCAATTGGTGTTTTTGTATCATTGGATGAACAATTAGGCCATTTTCGTCCTCCCTAGGATAATTCATGTCCAATTAGGATTTTTAACCAATCTTGTGGATCCAATAGGTGTTTTGTGTCATTGAATGAACAATAAGGTCATTTTCGTCCTCCCTAGGCAAATTCTTGTCCAATTAGGGTTTTTAACCAATCTTGTGCATCCAATAGGTGTTTTGTGTCATTGGATGAACATTTAGGTCATTTTCGTCCTCCCTACACTTTATCTTGTCCAATTAGGGTTTCTAACCAATCTTGTGCATCCAATTGGTATTTTTGTGTCATTGGATGAACAATTAGGTCATTTTCGTCCTCCCTATGATAATTCTTGTCCAATTAGGGTTTTTAACCAATCTTGTGCATCCAATAGGTGTTTTGTGTCATTGGATGAACATTTAGGTCATTTTCGTCCTCCTTAGTCTTAGTCTTATCCAATTAGGGTTTTTAACCAATCTTGTGCATCCAATAGATGTTTTGTGTCATTGGATGAACATTTAGGTCATTTTCGTCCTCCCTAAACTTAATCTTGTCCAATTAGGGTTTTTAACCAATCTTGTGCATCCAATAGGTGTTTTGTGTCATTGGATGAACATTTAGGTCATTTTCGTCCTCCCTAAACTTAATCTTGTCCAATTAGGGTTTTGAACCAATCTTGTGCATCCAATAGGTGTTTTGTGTCATTGGATGAACATTTTAGGTCATTTTCGTCCTCCCTACACTTTATCTTTTCCAATTAGGGTTTCTAACCAATCTGGTGCATCCAATTGGTGTTTTTGTGTCATTGGATGAACAATTAGGTCATTTTCGTCCTCCCTATGATAATTCTTGTCCAATTAGGGTTTTTAACCAATCTTGTGCATCCAATAGGTGTTTTGTGTCATTGGATGAACATTTAGGTCATTTTCGTCCTCCTTAGGCTTAATCTTATCCAATTAGTGTTTTTAACCAATCTTGTGCATCCAATAGGTGTTTTGTGTTATTGGATAAACATTTAGGTAATTTTCGTCCTCCTTACACATAATCTTTCAATTAGGGTTTCTAACCAATCTTTTGCATCCGATAGGTGTTTTTGTGTCATTGGATGAACAATTAGGTCATTTTCGTCCTCCCTATGATAATTCTTGTCCAATTAGGGTTTTTAACCAATCTTGTGCATCCAATAGGTGTTTTGTGTCATTGGATGAACATTTAGGTCATTTTCGTCCTCCCTATACTTAATCTTGTTCAATTAGGGTTTCAAACCAATCTTGTGCATCCGATAGGTGTTTTTGTGTCATTGGATGAACAATTAGGTCATTTTCGTCCTCCCCAGGCTAAATCTTGTCCAATTAGGGTTTTTAACCAATCTTGTGCATCCAATAGGTGTTTTGTGTCATTGGATGAACATTTAGGTCATTTTCGTCCTCCCTACATTTAATCTTGTTGAATTAGGGTTTCTAACCAATCTTGTGCATCCAATAGGTGTTTTTGTGTCATTGGATGAACAATTAGGTCATCTTCGTCCTCCCTAGGCTAAATCTTGTCCAATTAGGGTTTTAAACCAATCTTGTGCATCCAATAGGTGTTTTGTGTCATTGGATAAACACTTAGGTCATTTTCGTCCTGCCTACACTTTATCTTGTCCAATTAGGGTTTCTAACCAATCTTGTGCATCCAATTGGTGTTTTTGTGTCATTGGATGAACAATTAGGTCATTTTCGTCCTCCCTATGATAATTCTTGTCCAATTAGGGTTTTTAACCAATCTTGTGCATCCAATAGGTGTTTTGTGTCATTGGATGAACATTTAGGTCATTTTCGTCCTCCTTAGGCTAATTCTTATCCATTTAGGGTTTTTAACAAATCTTGTGCATCCAATAGGTGTTTTGTGTCATTGGATGAACATTTAGGTCATTTTCGTCCTCCCTACACTAAATCTTGTTCAATTAGGGTTTCTGACCAATCTTGTGCATCCGACAGGTGTTTTTGTGTCATTGGATGAACAATTAGGTCATTTTCGTCCTCCCTAGGCTAATTCTTGTCCAATTAGGGTTTTTAACCAATCTTGTGCATCCAATAGGTGTTTTGTGTCATTCGATGAACATTTAGGTCATTTTTGTCCTCCCTAAACTTAATCTTGTCCAATTAGGGTTTTTAAGCAATCTTGTGCATCCAATAGGTGTTTTGTGTCATTGGATGAACATTTAGGTCATTTTCGTCCTCCCTACACTTTATCTTGTTCAATTAGGGTTTCTGACCAATCTTGTGCATCCGACAGGTGTTTTTGTGTCATTGGATGAACAATTAGGTCATTTTCGTCCTCCCTAGGCTAATTCTTGTCCAATTAGGGTTTTTAACCAATCTTGTGCATCCAATAGGTGTTTTGTGTCATTGGATGAACTTAGGTCATTTTCGTCCTCCCTACACTTTATCTTGTCCAATTAGGGTTTCTAACCAATCTTGTGCTTACAATTGGTGTTTTTGTGTCATTGGATCAACAATTAGTTCATTTTCGTCCTCCCTATGATAATTCTTGTCCAATTAGGGTTTTTAACCAATCTTGTGCATCCAACAGGTGTTTTATGTCATTGGATGAACATTTAGGTCATTTTCGTCCTCCTTAGGCTAATTCTTATCCAATTAGGGTTTTTAACCAATCTTGTGCATCCAATAGGTGTTTTGTGTCAATGGATGAACATTTAGGTCATTTTCGTCCTCCCTACACTTAATCTTGTTCAATTAGGGTTTCTAACCAATCTTGTGCATCCGATAGGTGTTTTTGTGTCATTGGATGAACATTTAGGTCATTTTCGTCCTCCTTAGGCTAATTCTTATCCAATTAGGGTTTTTAACCAATCTTGTGCATCCAATAGGTGTTTTGTGTCATTGGATGAATATTTAGGTCATTTTCGTCCTCCCTACACTTAATCTTGTCCAATTAGGGTTTTTAACCAATCTTGTGCATCCAATAGGTGTTTTATGTCATTGGATGAATATTTAGGTCATTTTCGTCCTCCCTACTCTTAATCTTGTCCAATTAGGGTTTTTAACCAATCTTGTGCATCCAATAGGTGTTTTTGTGTCATTGGATGAACATTTAGGTCATTTTCGTCCTCCCTACACTATATCTTTTCCAATTAGGGTTTCTACCCAATCGTGTGCATCCAATTGGTGTTTTTGTATCATTGGATGAACAATTAGGTCATTTTCGTCCTCCCTAGGCTAATTCTTGTCCAATTAGGATTTTTAACCAATCTTGTGCATCCAATAGGTCTTTTATGTCATTGGATGAATATTTAGGTCATTTTCGTCCTCCCTACACTTAATGTTGTCCAATTAGGGTTTTTAACCGATCTTGTGCATCCAATAGGTGTTTTGTGTCATTGGATGAACATTTAGGTCATTTTCGTCCTCCCTAGACAAATTCTTGTCCAATTAGGGTTTTTAACCAATCTTGTGCATCCAATAGGTGTTTTATGTCATTGGATGAATATTTAGGTCATTTTCGTCCTTCCTACACTTATTCTTGTCCAATTAGGGTTTTTAACCAATCTTGTGCATCCAATAGGTGTTTTGTGTCATTGTGTGAACATTTAGGTCATTTTCGTCCTCCCTAGAAAAATTCTTGTCCAATTAGGGATTTTAACCAATCTTGTGCATCCAATAGGTGTTTTATGTCATTGGATGAATATTTAGGTCATTTTCGTCCTCCCTACACTTAATCTTGTCCAATTAGGGTTTTTAACCAATCTTGTGCATCCAATAGATGTTTTATGTCATTGGATGAATATTTAGGTCATTTTCGTCCTCCCTACACTTAATCTTGTCCAATTAGGGTTTTTAACCAATCTTGTGCATCCAATAGGTGTTTTATGTCATTGGATGAATATTTAGGTCATTTTCGTCCTCCCTACACTTAATCTTGTCCAATTAGGGTTTTTAACCAATCTTGTGCATCCAATAGGTGTTTTATGTCATTGGATGAACAATTAGGTCATTTTCGTCCTCCCTAGGCCAATTCTTGTCCAATTAGGGTTTTTAACCAATCTTGTGCATCCAATAGGTGTTTTATGTCATTGGATGAATATTTAGGTCATTTTCGTCCTCCCTACACTTAATCTTGTCCAATTAGGGTTTTTAACCAATCTTGTGCATCCAATAGGTTTTTTTGTGTCATTGGATGAATATTTAGGTCATTTTCGTCCTCCCTACACTTAATCTTGTCCAATTAGGGTTTTTAACCAATCTTGTGCATCCAATAGGTGTTTTGTGTCATTGGATGAACATTTAGGTCCTTTTTGTCCTCCCAACACTTTGTCTTGTCCAATTAGGGTTTTTAACCAATCTTGTACATCCAATGGATGTTTTTGTGTCATTGGATGAACAATTAGGGCATTTTCATCCTCCCTAGGCTAATTCTTGTCCAATTAGAGTTTTTAACCAATCTTGTGCATCCAATAGGTGTTTTATGTCATTGGATGAATATTTAGGTCATTTTCGTCCTCCCTACACTTAATCTTGTCCAATTAGGGTTTTTAACCAATGTTGTGCATCCAATAGGTGTTTTATGTCATTGGATGAATATTTAGGTCATTTTCGTCCTTCCTACACTTAATCTTGTCCAATTAGGGTTTTTAACCAATCTTGTGCATCCAATAGGTGTTTTATGTCATTGGATGAATATTTAGGTCATTTTCGTCCTCCCTACACTTAATCTTGTCCAATTAGGGTTTTTAACCAATCTTGTGCATCCAATTGGTGTTTTGTGTCATTGGATGAACATTTAGGTCCTTTTTGTCCTCCGAACACTTTATCTTGTCCAATTAGAGTTTTTAACCAATCTTGTACATCCAATGGATGTTTTTGTGTCATTGGATGAACAATTAGGTCATTTTCATCCTCCCTAGGCTAATTCTTGTCCAATTAGAGTTTTTAACCAATCTTGTGCATCCAATAGGTGTTTTATGTCATTGGATGAATATTTAGGTCATTTTCGTCCTTCCTACACTTAATCTTGTCCAATTAGGGTTTTTAACCAATCTTGTGCATCCAATAGGTGTTTTATGTCATTGGATGAATATTTAGGTCATTTTCGTCCTCCCTACACTTAATCTTGTCCAATTAGGGTTTTTAACCAATCTTGTGCATCCAATTGGTGTTTTGTGTCATTGGATGAACATTTAGGTCCTTTTTGTCCTCCCAACACTTTATCTTGTCCAATTAGGGTTTTTAACCAATCTTGTACATCCAATGGATGTTTTTGTGTCATTGGATGAACAATTAGGTCATTTTCATCCTCCCTAGGCTAATTCTTGTCCAATTAGGGTTTTTAACCAATCTTGTGCATCCAATAGATGTTTTATGCCATTGGATGAATATTTAGGTCATTTTCGTCCTCCCTACGCTTAATCTTGTCCAATTAGGGTTTTTAACCAATCTTGTGCATCCAATAGGTGTTTTATGTCATTGGATGAATATTTAGGTCATTTTCGTCCTCCCTACACTTAATCTTGTCCAATTAGGGTTTTTAACCAATCTTGTGCATCCAATAGGTGTTTTATGTCATTGGATGAATATTTAGGTCATTTTCGTCCTCCCTACTTTTAATCTTGTCCAATTAGGGTTTTTAACCAATCTTGTGCATCCAATAGGTGTTTTGGGTCATCGGATGAACATTTAGGTCATTTTCGTCCTCCCTACACTTTATCTTGTCCAATTAGGGTTTCTAACCAATCGTGTGCATCCAATTGGTGTTTTTGTGTCATTGGATGAACATTTAGGTCATTTTCGTCCTCCCTAAACTTAATCTTGTCCGATTAGGGTTTCTAACCAATCTTGTGCATCCAATAGGTGTTTTATGTCATTGGATGAATATTTAGGTCATTTTCGTCCTCCCTACACTTAATCTTGTCCAATTAGGGTTTTTAACCAATCTTGTGCATCCAATAGGTGTTTTATGTCATTGGATGAATATTTAGGTCATTTTCGTCCTCCCTACACTTAATCTTGTCCAATTAGGGTTATTAACCAATCTTGTGCATCCAATAGGTGTTTTATGTCATTGGATGAATATTTAGGTCATTTTCGTCCTCCCTTCTTTTAATCTTGTCCAATTAGGGTTTTTAACCAATCTTGTGCATCCAATAGGTGTTTTTGTGTCATTGGATGAACATTTAGGTCATTTTCGTCCTCCCTACACTATCTTTTCCAATTAGGGTTTCTACCCAAATGTGTGCATCCAATTGGTGTTTTTGTATCATTGGATGAACAATTAGGCCATTTTCGTCCTCCCTAGGATAATTCATGTCCAATTAGGATTTTTAACCAATCTTGTGGATCCAATAGGTGTTTTGTGTCATTGAATGAACAATAAGGTCATTTTCGTCCTCCCTAGGCAAATTCTTGTCCAATTAGGGTTTTTAACCAATATTGTGCATCCAATAGGTGTTTTGTGTCATCGGATGAACATTTAGGTCATTTTCGTCCTCCCTACACTTTATCTTGTCCAATTAGGGTTTCTAACCAATCGTGTGCATCCAATTGGTGTTTTTGTGTCATTGGATGAACATTTAGGTCATTTTCGTCCTCCCTAAACGTAATCTTGTCCAATTAGGGTTTCTAACAAATCTTGTGCATCCAATAGGTGTGTTTGTGTCATTGGATGAACAATTAGGTCATTTTCGTCCTCCCTAGCCTAATACTTGTCCAATTAGGGTTTTCAACCAATCTTGTGCATCCAACAGGTGTTTTATGTCATTGGATGAATATTTAGGTCATTTTCGTCCTCCCTACACTTAATCTTGTCCAATTAGGGTTTTTAACCAATGTTGTGCATCAAATAGGTGTTTTATGTCATTGGATGAATATTTGGGTCATTTTCGTCCTCCCTACACTTAATCTTGTCCAATTAGGGTTTTTAACCAATCTTGTGCATCCAATAGGTGTTTTATGTCATTGGATGAATATTTAGGTCATTTTCGTCCTCCCTACACTTAATCTTGTCCAATTAGGGTTTTTAACCAATCTTGTGCATCCAATAGGTGTTTTGTGTCATTGAATGAAAATTTAGGTCATTTTCATCCTCCCTAGGCTAATTCTTGTCCAATTAGGGTTTTTAACCAATCTTGTGCATCCAATAGGTGTTTTGTGTCATTGGATGAACATTTAGGTCCTTTTTGTCCTCCCAACACTTTATCTTGTCCAATTAGGGTTTTTAACCAATCTTGTACATCCATTGGATGTTTTTGTGTCATTGGATGAACAATTAGGTCATTTTCATCCTCCCTAGGCTAATTCTTGTCCAATTAGGGTTTTTAACCAATCTTGTGCATCCAATAGGTGTTTTATGTCATTGGATGAATGTTTAGCTCATTTTCGTCCTCCCTACACTTAATCTTGTCCAATTAGGGTTTTTAACCAATCTTGTGCATCCAATAGGTGTTTTATGTCATTGGATGAATATTTAGGTCATTTTCGTCCTCCCTACACTTAATCTTGTCCAATTAGGGTTTTTAACCAATCTTGTGCATCCAATAGGTGTTTTATGTCATTGGATGAATATTTAGGTCATTTTCGTCCTCCCTACACTTAATCTTGTCCAATTAGGGTTTTTAACCAATCTTGTGCATCCAATAGGTGTTTTATGTCATTGGATGAATATTTAGGTCATTTTCATCCTCCCTACTCTTAATCTTGTCCAATTAGGGTTTTTAACCAATCTTGTGCATCCAATAGGAGTTTTTGTGTCATTGGATGAACATTTAGGTCATTTTCGTCCTCCCTACACTATATCTTTTCCAATTAGGGTTTCTACCCAATCGTGTGCATCCAATTGGTGTTTTTGTATCATTGGATGAACAATTAGGCCATTTTCGTCCTCCCTAGGATAATTCATGTCCAATTAGGATTTTTAACCAATCTTGTGGATCCAATAGGTGTTTTGTGTCATTGAATGAACAATAAGGTCATTTTCGTCTTCCCTAGGCAAATTCTTGTCCAATTAGGGTTTTTAACCAATCTTGTGCATCCAATAGGTGTTTTGTGTCATCGGATGAACATTTAGGTCATTTTCGTCCTCCCTTCACTTTATCTTGTCCAATTAGGGTTTCTAACCAATCGTGTGCATCCAATTGGTGTTTTTGTGTCATTGGATGAACATTTAGGTCATTTTCGTCCTCCCTAAACTTAATCTTGTCCGATTAGGGTTTCTAACCAATCTTGTGCATCCAATAGGTGTTTTATGTCATTGGATGAATATTTAGGTCATTTTCGTTCTCCCTACACTTAATCATGTCCAATTAGGGTTTTTAACCAATCTTGTGCATCCAATAGGTGTTTTATGTCATTGGATGAATATTTAGGTCATTTTCGTCCTCCCTACACTTAATCTTGTCCAATTAGGGTTTTTAACCAATGTTGTGCATCCAATAGGTGTTTTATGTCATTGGATGAATATTTAGGTCATTTTCGTCCTCCCTACACTTAATCTTGTCCAATTAGGGTTATTAACCAATCTTGTGCATCCAATAGGTGTTTTATGTCATTGGATGAATATTTAGGTCATTTTCGTCCTCCCTTCTTTTAATCTTGTCCAATTAGGGTTTTTAACCAATCTTGTGCATCCAATAGGTGTTTTTGTGTCATTGGATGAACATTTAGGTCATTTTCGTCCTCCCTACACTATCTTTTCCAATTAGGGTTTCTACCCAATTGTGTGCATCCAATTGGTGTTTTTGTATCATTGGATGAACAATTAGGCCATTTTCGTCCTCCCTAGGATAATTCATGTCCAATTAGGATTTTTAACCAATCTTGTGGATCCAATAGGTGTTTTGTGTCATTGAATGAACAATAAGGTCATTTTCGTCCTCCCTAGGCAAATTCTTGTCCAATTAGGGTTTTTAACCAATATTGTGCATCCAATAGGTGTTTTGTGTCATCGGATGAACATTTAGGTCATTTTCGTCCTCCCTACACTTTATCTTGTCCAATTAGGGTTTCTAACCAATCGTGTGCATCCAATTGGTGTTTTTGTGTCATTGGATGAACATTTAGGTCATTTTCGTCCTCCCTAAACTTAATCTTGTCCGATTAGGGTTTCTAACCAATCTTGTGCATCCAATAGGTGTTTTATGTCATTGGATGAATATTTAGGTCATTTTCGTCCTCCCTACACTTAATCTTGTCCAATTAGGGTTTTTAACCAATCTTGTGCATCCAATAGGTGTTTTATGTCATTGGATGAATATTTAGGTCATTTTCGTCCTCCCTACACTTAATCTTGTCCAATTAGGGTTATTAACCAATCTTGTGCATCCAATAGGTGTTTTATGTCATTGGATGAATATTTAGGTCATTTTCGTCCTCCCTTCTTTTAATCTTGTCCAATTAGGGTTTTTAACCAATCTTGTGCATCCAATAGGTGTTTTTGTGTCATTGGATGAACATTTAGGTCATTTTCGTCCTCCCTACACTATCTTTTCCAATTAGGGTTTCTACCCAAATGTGTGCATCCAATTGGTGTTTTTGTATCATTGGATGAACAATTAGGCCATTTTCGTCCTCCCTAGGATAATTCATGTCCAATTAGGATTTTTAACCAATCTTGTGGATCCAATAGGTGTTTTGTGTCATTGAATGAACAATAAGGTCATTTTCGTCCTCCCTAGGCAAATTCTTGTCCAATTAGGGTTTTTAACCAATATTGTGCATCCAATAGGTGTTTTGTGTCATCGGATGAACATTTAGGTCATTTTCGTCCTCCCTACACTTTATCTTGTCCAATTAGGGTTTCTAACCAATCGTGTGCATCCAATTGGTGTTTTTGTGTCATTGGATGAACATTTAGGTCATTTTCGTCCTCCCTAAACGTAATCTTGTCCAATTAGGGTTTCTAACAAATCTTGTGCATCCAATAGGTGTGTTTGTGTCATTGGATGAACAATTAGGTCATTTTCGTCCTCCCTAGCCTAATACTTGTCCAATTAGGGTTTTCAACCAATCTTGTTCATCCAATAGGTGTTTTATGTCATTGGATGAATATTTAGGTCATTTTCGTCCTCCCTACACTTAATTTTGTCCAATTAGGGTTTTTAACCAATGTTGTGCATCCAATAGGTGTTTTATGTCATTGGATGAATATTTGGGTAATTTTCGTCCTCCCTACACTTAATCTTGTCCAATTAGGGTTTTTAACCAATCTTGTGCATCCAATAGGTGTTTTATGTCATTGGATGAATATTTAGGTCATTTTCGTCCTCCCTACACTTAATCTTGTCCAATTAGGGTTTTTAACCAATCTTGTGCATCCAATAGGTGATTTATGTCATTGGATGAATATTTAGGTCATTTTCGTCCTCCCTACTCTTAATCTTGTCCAATTAGGGTTTTTAACCAATCTTGTGCATCCAATAGGTGTTTTTGTGTCATTGGATGAACATTTAGGTCATTTTCGTCCTCCCTACACTTTATCTTGTCCAATTAGGGTTTCTAACCAATCGTGTGCATCCAATTGGTGTTTTTGTGTCATTGGATGAACATTTAGGTCATTTTCGTCCTCCCTAAACTTAATCTTGTCCAATTAGGGTTTTTAACCAATGTTGTGCATCCAATAGGTGTTTTATGTCATTGGATGAATATTTAGGTCATTTTCGTCCTCCCTACACTTAATCTTGTCCAATTAGGGTTTTTAACCAATCTTGTGCATCCAATAGGTGTTTTATGTCATTGGATGAATATTTAGGTCATTTTCGTCGTCCCTACACTCAATCTTGTCCAATTAGTGTTTTTAACCAATCTTGTGCATCCAATAGGTGTTTTATGTCATTGGATGAACATTTAGGTCATTTTTGTCCTCCCAACACTTTATCTTGTCCAATTAGGGTTTTTAACCAATCTTGTGCATCCAATAGGTGTTTTATGTCATTGGATGAATATTTAGGTCATTTTCGTCCTCCCTACACTTAATCTTGTCCAATTAGGGTTTTTAACCAATGTTGTGCATCCAATAGGTGTTTTATGTCATTGGATGAATATTTAGGTCATTTTCGTCCTCCCTACACTTAATCTTGTTCAATTAGGGTTTTTAACCAATCTTGTGCATCCAATAGGTGTTTTATGTCATTGGATGAATATTTAGGTCATTTTCGTCCTCCCTACACTTAATCTTGTCCAATTAGGGTTTTTAACCAATGTTGTGCATCCAATAGGTGTTTTATGTCATTGGATGAATATTTAGGTCATTTTCGTCCTCCCTACACTTAATCTTGTCCAATTAGGGTTTCTAACCAATCGTGTGCATCCAATTGGTGTTTTTGTGTCATTGGATGAACATTTAGGTCATTTTCGTCCTCCCTAAACTTAATCTTGTCCAATTAGGGTTTCTAACCAATCTTGTGCATCAAATAGGTGTGTTTGTGTCATTGGATGAACAATTAGGTCATTGTCGTCCTCCCTAGGCTAATTCTTGTCCAATTAGGGTTTTTAACCAATCTAGTGCATCCAATAGGTGTTTTATGTCATTGGATGAATATTTAGGTCATTTTCGTCCTCCCTACACTTAATCTTGTCCAATTAGGGTTTTTAACCAATGTTGTGCATCCAATAGGTGTTTTATGTCATTGGATGAATATTTAGGTCATTTTCGTCCTCCCTACACTTAATCTTGTCCAATTAGGGTTTTTAACCAATCTTGTGCTTCCAATAGGTGTTTTATGTCATTGGATGAATATTTAGGTCATTTTCGTCCTCCCTACACTTAATCTTGTCCAATTAGGGTTTTTAACCAATCTTGTGCATCCAATAGGTGTTTTATGTCATTGGATGAATATTTAGGTCATTTTCGTCCTCCCTACACTTAATCTTGTCCAATTAGGGTTTTTAACCAATCTTGTGCATCCAATAGGTGTTTTATGTCATTGGATGAATATTTAGGTCATTTTCGTCCTCCCTAAACAAATTCTTGTTCAATTAGGGTTTTTAACCAATCTTGTGCATCCAATAGGTGTTTGATGTCATTGGATGAATATTTAGGTCATTTTCGTCCTCCCTACACTTAATCTTGTCCAATTAGGGTTTTTAACCAATCTTGTGCATCCAATGGGTGTTTTTGTGTCATTGGATGAACAATTAGGTCATTTTCGTCCTCCTTAGGATAATTCTTGTCCAATTAGGGTTTTTAACCAATCTTGTGCATCCAATAGGTGTTTTATGTCATTGGATGAATATTTAGGTCATTTTCGTCCTCCCTACACTTAATCTTGTCCAATTAGGGTTTTTAACCAATCTTGTGCATCCAATAGGTGTTTTGTGTTATTGGATGAACATTTAGGTCCTTTTTATCCTCCCTACACTTTATCTTTTCCAATTAGGGTTTTTAACCAAACTTGTGCATCCAATAGGTGTTTTTGTGTCATTGGATGAACAATTAGGTCATTTTCGTCCTCCTTAGGATAATTCTTGTCCAATTAGGGTTTTTAACCAATCTTGTGCATCCAATTGGCGTTTTTGTGTCATTGGATGAACAATTAGGTTATTTTGGTCCTCCCTAGGCTAATTCCTGTCAAATTAGGGTTTTTAACCAATCTTGTGCATCCAATAGATGTTTTGCGTCATTGGTTGAATATTTAGGTCATTTT
This sequence comes from Cicer judaicum, assembly GCA_037974835.1. NCBI lineage: Eukaryota > Viridiplantae > Streptophyta > Magnoliopsida > Fabales > Fabaceae > Cicer > Cicer judaicum. The sequence goes on from JBBPBS010000842.1 coordinate 262,734, forward strand.
CGTCCTCGCTACACTTTATCTTGTCCAATTAGGGGTTTTAACCAATCTTGTGCATCCAATAGGTGTTTTTTGTCATTGGATGAACATTTAGGTCATTTTCGTCCTCGCTACACTTTATCTTGTCCAATTAGGGTTTCTAACCAATCGTGTGCATCCAATTGGTGTTTTTGTGTCATTGGATGAACAATTAGGTCATTTTCTTCCTCCCTAAACTTAATCTTGTCCAATTAGGGTTTTTAACCAATCTTGTGCATCCAATAGGTGTTTTGTGTCATTGAATGAACAATTAGGTCATTTTGGTCCTCCCTAGGCTAATTCTTGTCAAATTAGGGTTTTTAACCAATCTTGTGCATCCAATAGGTGTTTTGTGTCATTGGATGAACATTTAGGTCCTTTTTGTCCTCCCAACACTTTATCTTGTCCAATTAGGGTTTTTAACCAATCTTGTACATCCAATGGGTGTTTTTGTGTCATTGGATGAACAATTAAGTCATTTTCGTCCTCCCTATGCTAATTCTTGTCCAATTAGGGTTTTTAACCAATCTTGTGCATCCAATAGGTGTTTTATGTCATTGGATGAATATTTAGGTCATTTTCGTCCTCCCTACACTTAATCTTGTCCAATTAGGGTTTTTAACCAATCTTGTGCATCCAATAGGTGTTTTATGTCATTGGATGAATATTTAGGTCATTTTCGTCCTCCCTACACTTAATCTTGTCCAATTAGGGTTATTAACCAATCTTGTGCATCCAATAGGTGTTTTATGTCATTGGATGAATATTTAGGTCATTTTCGTCCTCCCTACTTTTAATCTTGTCCAATTAGGGTTTTTAACCAATCTTGTGCATCCAATAGGTGTTTTGGGTCATCGGATGAAAATTTAGGTCATTTTCGTCCTCCCTACACTTTATCTTGTCCAATTAGGGTTTCTAACCAATCGTGTGCATCCAATTGGTGTTTTTGTGTCATTGGATGAACATTTAGGTCATTTTCGTCCTCCCTAAACGTAATCTTGTCCAATTAGGGTTTCTAACAAATCTTGTGCATCCAATAGGTGTGTTTGTGTCATTGGATGAACAATTAGGTCATTTTCGTCCTCCCTAGCCTAATACTTGTCCAATTAGGGTTTTCAACCAATCTTGTGCATCCAACAGGTGTTTTATGTCATTGGATGAATATTTAGGTCATTTTCGTCCTCCCTACACTTAATCTTGTCCAATTAGGGTTTTTAACCAATGTTATGCATCCAATAGGTGTTTTATGTCATTGGATGAATATTTGGGTCATTTTCGTCCTCCCTACACTTAATCTTGTCCAATTAGGGTTTTTAACCAATCTTGTGCATCCAATAGGTGTTTTATGTCATTGGATGAATATTTAGGTCATTTTCGTCCTCCCTACACTTAATCTTGTCCAATTAGGGTTTTTAACCAATCTTGTGCATCCAATAGGTGTTTTATGTCATTGGATGAATATTTAGGTCATTTTCGTCCTCCCTACTTTAAATCTTGTCCAATTAGGGTTTTTAACCAATCTTGTGCATCCAATAGGTGTTTTGGTGTCATTGGATGAACATTTAGGTCATTTTCGTCCTCCCTACACTATATCTTTTCCAATTAGGGTTTCTACCCAATCGTGTGCATCCAATTGGTGTTTTTGTATCATTGGATGAACAATTAGGCCATTTTCGTCCTCCCTAGGATAATTCATGTCCAATTAGGATTTTTAACCAATCTTGTGGATCCAATAGGTGTTTTGTGTCATTGAATGAACAATAAGGTCATTTTCGTCCTCCCTAGGCAAATTCTTGTCCAAATAGGGTTTTTAACCAATCTTGTGCATCCAATAGGTGTTTTGTGTCATCGGATGAACATTTAAGTCATTTTTTTCCTCCCTACACTTAATCTTGTCCAATTAGGGTTTTTAACCAATCTTGTGCATCCAATAGGTGTTTCATGTCATTGGATGAATATTTAGGTCATTTTCGTCCTCCCTACA
>JBBPBS010000851.1:11648-26563 GCA_037974835.1 Cicer judaicum
GGGTTTTCAACCAATGTTGTGCATCCAATAGGTGTTTTTGTGTCATTGAATGAACAATTAGGTCATTTTCGTCCTCCCTAGGCTAAATCTCGTCCAATTAGGGTTTTTAACCAATCCTGTGCATCCAATTGGTGTTTTATGTCATTGGATGAATATTTAGGTCATTTTCGTCCTCCCAACACTTAATCTTGTTCAATTAGGGTATTTAACCAATCTTGTGCATCCAATAGGTGTTTTGTGTCATTGGATGAACATTTAGGTCATTTTCGTCCTCCCTACACTTTATCTTGTCCAATTAGGGTTTTTAACCAATCTTGTGCATCGAATAGGTGTTATTGTGTTAGTGGATGAACATTTAGGTCATATTCGTCCTCCCTAGGCTTATACTTGTCCAATTAGGGATTCTAACCAATCTTGTGCATCCTATAGGTGTGTTTGTGTCATTCGATGAACAATTAGGTCATATTCGTCCTCCATAGGCTTGTTCTTGTCCAATTAGGGTTTTTAACCAATCTTGTGCATCCAATAGGTGTTATTGTGTCAGTGGATGAACATTTGGGTCATTTTCATCCTCCTTACGCTTATGCTTGTCCAATTAGGGTTTCTAACCAATCTTGTGCATCCAATAGTTGTGTTTGTGTAATTGGATGAAAATTTAGGTCATTTTCGTCCTCCCTACACTTAATCTTGTCCAATTAAGGTTTCTAACCTATCTTGTGCATCCAATAGGTGTTTTTGTGTCATTGGATGAACAATTAGGTCATTTTCGTCCTCCATAGGCTAATTCTTGTCCAATTAGGGTTTTTAACCTATCTTGTCCATCCAATAGGTGTTCTGTGTCATTGGATGAATATTTAGGTCATATTCGTCCTCCCTACACTTAATCTTATCCAATTAGGGTTATTAACCAATCTTCTGCATCCAATAGGTGTTTTGTGTCATTGGATGAACATTTAGGTCATTTTCGTCCTCCCTAAACTTAATCTTGTCCAATTAGGGTTTCTAACCAATCTTGTGCATCCAATAGGTGTTTTTTTGTCATTGGATGAACAATTAGGTCATTTTCGTCCTCCCTAGGCTTATTCTTGTCCGATTAGGGTTTTCAACCAATGTTGTGCATCCAATAGGTGTTTTTGTGTCATTGAATGAACAATTAGGTCATTTTCGTCCTCCCTAGGCTAAATCTCGTCCAATTAGGGTTTTTAACCAATCCTGTGCATCCAATTGGTGTTTTATGTCATTGGATGAATATTTAGGTCATTTTCGTCCTCCCAACACTTAATCTTGTTCAATTAGGGTATTTAACCAATCTTGTGCATCCAATAGGTGTTTTGTGTCATTGGATGAACATTTAGGTCATTTTCGTCCTCCCTAGACTTTATCTTGTCCAATTAGGGTTTTTAACCAATCTTGTGCATCCAATAGGTGTTATTGTGTTAGTGGATGAACATTTAGGTGATTTTCATCCTCCCTAGGCTTATACTTGTCCAATTAGGGATTCTAACAAATCTTGTGCATCCTATAGGTGTGTTTGTGTCATTCGATGAACAGTTAGGTCATATTCGTCCTCCATAGGCTTGTTCTTGTCCAATTAGGGTTTTTAACCAATCTTGTGCATCCAATAGGTGTTTTGTGTCATTGGATGAACATTTAGGTCATTTTCGTCCTCCCAACACCTAATCATGTCCAATTAGGGTTTTTAACCAATCTTGTGAATTCAATAGGTGTTTTGTGTCATTGGATGAACATTTAGGTCATTTTTCGTCCTTCCTACACTTTATCTTGTCCAATTAGGGTTTCTAACAAATCTTGTGCATCCAATTGGTGTTTTTGTGTCATTGGATGAACATTTAGGTCATTTTCGTCCTCCCTACACCTAATCTTGTCCAATTAGGGTTTTTAACCAATCTTGTGCATCCAATAGGTGTTATTGTGTCAGTGGATGAACATTTGGGTCATTTTCATCCTCCTTACGCTTATGCTTGTCCAATTCGGGTTTCTAACCAATCTTGTGCATCCAATAGTTGTGTTTGTGTAATTGGATGAAAATTTAGGTCATTATCGTCCTCCCTACACTTAATCTTGTCCAATTAAGGTTTCTAACCTATCTTGTACATCCAATAGGTGTTTTTGTGTCATTGGATGAACATTTAGGTCATTTTCGTCTTCCCTACACTTTATCTTGCCCAATTAGGGTTTCTAACCAATCTTGTGCATCCAATACGTGTTTTTGTGTCATTGGTTGAACAATTAGGTCATTTTCGTCCTCCCTTGGCTAATTCTTATCCAATTAGGGTTTTTAACCAATCTTGTGCATCCAATAGGTGTTTTTGTGTCATTGGATGAACAATTAGGTCATTTTCGTCCCCCATAGGCTAATTCTTGTCCAATTAGGGTTTTTAAACTATCTTGTCCATCCAATAGGTGTTGTGTGTCATTGGATGAATATTTATGTCATTCTCGTCCTCCCTACACTTAATCTTATCCAATTAGGGTTATTAACCAATCTTCTACATCCCATAGGTGTTTTGTGTCATTGGATGAACATTTAGGTCATTTTCGTCCTCCCTACACTTTATCTTGCCCAATTAGGGTCTCTAACCAATCTTGTGCATCCAATAGGTGTTTTTATGTCATTGGTTGAACAATTAGGTCATTTTCGTCCTCCCTGGGCTAATTCTTGTCCAATTAGGATTTTTAACCAATCTTGTGCATCCAATAGGAGTTTTTGTGTCATTGGATGAACAATTAGGTCATTTTCGTCCTCCATAGTCTAATTCTTGTCCAATTAGGGTTTTTAACCTATCTTGTCCATCCAATAGATGTTCTGTGTCATTGGATGAATATTTAGGTCATTTCCGTCCTCCCTACACTTAATCTTATCCAATTAGGGTTATTAACCAATCTTGTGCATCCAATAGGTGTTTTGTGTCATTGGATGAACATTTAGGTCATTTTCGTCCTCCTTACACTTAATCTTATCCAATTAGGGTTATTAACCAATCTTGTGCATCCAATAGGTGTTTTTGTGTCATTGGATGAACAGTTAGGTCATTTTCGTCCTCCTTAGGCTAATTTTTGTCCAATTAGGGTTTTTAACCTATCTTGTCCATCCAATAGGTGTTTTATGTCATTGGATGAACATTTAGGTCATTTTCGTCCTTCCTACACTTTATCTTGTCCAATTAGGGTTTCTAACCAATCTTTTGCATCCAATTGGTGTTTTTGTGTCATTGGATGAACATTTAGGTCATTTTCGTCCTCCCTACACTTAATCTTATCCAATTAGGGTTATTAACCAATCTTGTCCATCCAATAGATGTTTTGTGTCATTGGATGAATATTTAGGTCATTTTCGTCTTCCCTACACTTTATCTTGCCCAATAAGGGTTTCTAACCAATCTTGTGCATCCAATACGTGTTTTTGTGTCATTGGTTGAACAATTAGGTCATTTTCGTCCTCCCTTGGCTAATTCTTGTCCAATTAGGGTTTTTAACCAATCTTGTGCATCCAGTAGGTGTTTTTGTGTCATTGGATGAACAGTTAGGCCATTTTCGTCCTCCATAGGCTAATTCATGTCCAATTAGGGTTTTTAACCTATCTTGTCCATCCAATAGGTGTTTTGTGTCATTGGATGAATATTTAGGTCATTTTCGTCCTCCATACACTTAATCTTATCCAATTAGGGTTATTAACCAATCTTCTACATCCAATAGGTGTTTTGTGTCATTGGATGAACATTTAGGTCATTTTCGTCCTCCCTACACTTTATCTGGCCCAATTAGGGTTTCTAACCAATCTTGTGCATCCAATAGGTGTTTTTGTGTCATTGGTTGAACAATTAGGTCATTTTCGTCCTCCCTTGCCTAATTCTTGTCCAATTAGGCTTTTTAACCAATCTTGTGCATCCAATAGGAGTTTTTGTGTCATTGGATGAACTATTAGGTCATTTTCGTCCTCCATAGGCTAATTCTTGTCCAATTAGGGTTTTTAACCTATCTTGTCCATCCAATAGGTGTTTTGTGTCATTGGATGAATATTTATGTCATTTTCGTCCGCCCTACACTTAATCTTATCCAATTAGGGTTATTAACTAATCTTCTGCATCCAATAGGTGTTTTGTGTCATTGGATGAACATTTAGGTCATTTTCGTCCTCCCTACACTTTATCTGGCCCAATTAGGGTTTCTAACCAATCTTGTGCAACCAATAGGTGTTTTTGTGTCATTGGTTGAACAATTAGGTCATTTTCGTCCTCCCTTGGCTAATTCTTGTCCAATTAGGATTTTTAACCAATCTTGTGCATCCAATAGGAGTTTTTGTGTCATTGGATGAACAATTAGGTCATTTTAGTCCTACCTAGGCTAATTCTTGTCCAATTAGGGTTTTTAACCAATCTTGTGCATCCAATAGGTGTATTGTGTCATTGGATGAATATTTAGGTCATTTTCGTCCTCCCTACTCTTAATCTTGTCCGATTAGGGTTTTTAACCAACCTTGTGCATCCAATAGGTGTTTTGTGTCATTGGATGAACATTTAGGTCATTTTCGTCCTCCCTACACTTTATCTGGCCCAATTAGGGTTTCTAACCAATCTTGTGCAACCAATAGGTGTTTTTGTGTCATTGGTTGAACAATTAGGTCATTTTCGTCCTCCCTTGGCTAATTCTTGTCCAATTAGGATTTTTAACCAATCTTGTGCATCCAATAGGAGTTTTTGTGTCATTGGATGAACAATTAGGTCATTTTAGTCCTACCTAGGCTAATTCTTGTCCAATTAGGGTTTTTAACCAATCTTGTGCATCCAATAGGTGTATTGTGTCATTGGATGAATATTTAGGTCATTTTCGTCCTCCCTACTCTTAATCTTGTCCGATTAGGGTTTTTAACCAACCTTGTGCATCCAATAGGTGTTTTGTGTCATTGGATGAACATTTAGGTCATTTTCGTCCTCCCTACACTTTATCTTGTCCAATTAGGGTTTCTAACCAATCTTGTGCATCCAATAGGTGTTTTTGTGTCAGTGGATGAACATTAAGGTCATTTCATCCTCCCTAGGCTTATGCTTGTCCAATTAGGGTTTCTAACCAATCATGTGCATCCAATAGTTGTGTTTGTGTCATTGGATGAACATTTAGGTCATTTTCGTCCTCCCTAGGCTAATTCTTGTCCAATTAGGGTTTTTAACCAATCTTGTGCATCCAATAGGTGTTTTTGTGTCATTGGATGAACAATTAGGTCATTTTAGTCCTACCTAGGCTAATTCTTGTCCAATTAGGGTTTTTAACCAATCTTGTGCATCCAATAGGTGTATTGTGTCATTGGATGAATATTTAGGTCATTTTCGTCCTCCCTACTCTTAATCTTGTCCGATTAGGGTTTTTAACCAACCTTGTGCATCCAATAGGTGTTTTGTGTCATTGGATGAACATTTAGGTCATTTTCGTCCTCCCTACACTTTATCTTGTCCAATTAGGGTTTCTAACCAATCTTGTGCATCCAATAGGTGTTTTTGTGTCAGTGGATGAACATTAAGGTCATTTTCATCCTCCCTAGGCTTATGCTTGTCCAATTAGGGTTTCTAACCAATCATGTGCATCCAATAGTTGTGTTTGTGTCATTGGATGAACATTTAGGTCATTTTCGTCCTCCCTAGGCTAATTCTTGTCCAATTAGGGTTTTTAACCAATCTTGTGCATCCAATAGGTGTTTTGTGTCATTGGCTGAACAATTAGGCCATTTTCATTCTCCCTAGGCTTATGCTTGTCCAATTAGGGTCTCTAACCAATCTTGTGCATCCAATAGTTGTGTTTGTGTCATTGGATGAACATTTAGGTCATTTTTGTCCTCCCTACGCTTTATCTTGCCCAATTAGGGTTTCTAACAAATCTTGTGCATCCAATAGGTGTTTTGTGTCATTGGATGAATATTTAGGTCATTTTCGTCCTCCCTACTCTTAATCTTGTCCAATTAGGATTTTTAACAAATCTTGTGCATCCAATAGGTGTTTTGTGTCATTGGATGAACATTTAGGTCATTTTCGTCCTCCCTAAACTTAATCTTGTCCAATTCGGGCTTCTAACCAATATTGTGCATCCAATAGGTGTTTTTGTGTCATTGGATGAACAGTTAGGTCATTTTCGTCCTGCCTAGGCTAATTCTGGTCCAATTAGGGTTTTTAACCTATCTTTTCCATCCAATAGGTGTTTTGTGTCATTGGATGAATATTTAGGTCATTTCCGTCCTCCCTACACTTAATCTTATCCAATTAGGGTTATAAACCAATCTTGTCCATCCAATAGGTGTTTTGTGTCATTGGATGAACATTTAGGTCATTTTCGTCTTCCCTACACTTTATCTTGCCCAATTAGGGTTTCTAGCCAATCTTGTGCATCCAATACGTGTTTTTGTGTCATTGGTTGAACAATTAGGTCATTTTCGTCCACCCTTGGCTAATTCTTATACAATTAGGGTTTTTAACCAATCTTGTGCATCCAATAGGTGTTTTTGTGTCATTGGATGAACAATTAGGTCATTTTCGTCCTCCCTAGGCTAATTCTTGTCCAATTAGGGTTTTTAACCTATCTTGTCCATCCAATAGGTGTTCTGTGTCATTGGATGAATATTTAGGTCATTTTCGTCCTCCCTACACTTAATCTTATCCAATTAGGGTTATTAACCAATCTTCTGCATCCAATAGGTGTTTTGTGTCATTGGATGAACATTTAGGTCATTTTCGTCCTCCCTAAACTTAATCTTGTCCAATTAGGGTTTCTAACCAATCTTGTGCATCCAATAGGTGTTTTTGTGTCATTGGATGAACATTTAGGTCATTTTCGTCCACCCTAGGCTAATTCTTGTCCAATTACGGTTTCTAACCAATCTTGTGCATCCAATTGGTGTTTTGTGTCATTGGATGAACAATTAGGTCATTTTCGTCCTCCCGAGGCTAATTCTTGTCCAATTAGGGTTTTTAACCAATCTTGTGCATCCAATATGTGTTTTGTGTCATTGGATGAACATTTAGGTCATTTTCGTCTTCCCTAAACTTAATCTTGTCCAATTAGGGTTTCTAACCAATCTTATGCATCCAACAGGTGTTTTTGTGTCATTGGATGAACAATTAGGTCATTTTCGTCCTCCCTAGGCTAATTCTTGTCCAATTAGGGTTTTTAACCAATCTTGTGCATCCAATAGGTGTTTTGTGTCATTGGATGAACATTTAGGTCATTTTCGTCCTTCCTACACTTTATCTTGTCCAATTAGGGTTTCTAACCAATCTTGTGCATCCAATTGGTGTTTTTGTGTCATTGGATGAACATTTAGGTCATTTTCGTCCTCCCTACACTTATTCTTATCCAATTAGGGTTATTAACCAATCTTGTCCATCCAATAGGTGTTTTGTGTCATTGAATGAACATTTAGGTCATTTTCGTCTTCCCTACACTTTATCTTGCCCAATAAGGGTTTCTAACCAATCTTGTGCATCCAATACGTGTTTTTGTGTCATTGGTTGAACAATTAGGTCATTTTAGTCCTCCCTTGGCTAATTCTTATCCAATTAGGGTTTTTAACCAATCTTGTGCATCCAATAGGTGTTTTTGTGTCATTGGACGAACAATTAGGTCATTTTCGTCCTCCATAGGCTAATTCTTGTCCAATTAGGGCTTTTAAACTATCTTGTCCATCCAATAGGTGTTGTGTGTCATTGGATGAATATTTAGGTCATTTTCGTCCTCCCTACACTTAATCTTATCCAATTAGGGTTATTAACCAATCTTCTACATCCCATAGGTGTTTTGTGTCATTGGATGAACATTTAGGTCATTTTCGTCCTCCCTACACTTTATCTTGCCCAATTAGGGTTTCTAACCAATCTTGTGCATCCAATAGGTGTTTTTGTGTCATTGGTTGAACAATTAGGTCATTTTCGTCCTCCCTTGGCTAATTCTTGTCCAATTAGGATTTTTAACCAATCTTGTGCATCCAATAGGAGTTTTTGTGTCATTGGATGAACAATTAGGTCATTTTAGTCCTACCTAGGCTAATTCTTGTCCAATTAGGGTTTTTAACCAATCTTGTGCATCCAATAGGTGTATTGTGTCATTGGATGAATATTTAGGTCATTTTCGTCCTCCCTACTCTTAATCTTGTCCGATTAGGGTTTTTAACCAACCTTGTGCATCCAATAGGTGTTTTGTGTCATTGGATGAACATTTAGGTCATTTTCGTCCTCCCTACACTTTATCTTGTCCAATTAGGGTTTCTAACCAATCTTGTGCATCCAATAGGTGTTTTTGTGTCAGTGGATGAACATTAAGGTCATTTTCATCCTCCCTAGGCTTATGCTTGTCCAATTAGGGTTTCTAACCAATCATGTGCATCCAATAGTTGTGTTTGTGTCATTGGATGAACATTTAGGTCATTTTCGTCCTCCCTAGGCTAATTCTTGTCCAATTAGGGTTTTTAACCTATCTTGTCCATCCAATAGGTGTTTTGTGTCATTGGATGAACATTTAGGTCATTTTCGTCTTCCCTACACTTTATCTTGCCCAATTAGGGTTTCTAACCAATCTTGTGCATCCAATACGTGTTTTTGTGTCATTGGTTGAACAATTAGGTCATTTTCGTCCTCCCTTGGCTAATTCTTATCCAATTAGGGTTTTTAACCAATCTTGTGCATCCAATAGGTGTTTTTGTGTCATTGGATGAACAATTAGGTCATTTTCGTCCTCCCTAGGCTAATTCTTGTCCAATTAGGGTTTTTAACCTATCTTGTCCATCCAATAGGTGTTCTGTGTCATTGGATGAATATTTAGGTCATTTTCGTCCTCCCTACACTTAATCTTATCCAATTAGGGTTATTAACCAATCTTCTGCATCCAATAGGTGTTTTGTGTCATTGGATGAACATTTAGGTCATTTTCGTCCTCCCTAAACTTAATCTTGTCCATTTAGGGTTATTAACCAATCTTGTGCATCCAATAGGAGTTTTTGTGTCATTGGATGAACCATTAGGTCATTTTCGTCCTCCCTAGGCTAATTCTTGTCCAATTAGGGTTATTAACCAATCTTCTGCATCCAATAGGTGTTTTGTGTCATTTGATGAATATTTAGGTCATTTTCGTCATCCCTACTCTTACTCTTGTCCAATTAGGGTTTTTAACCAATCTTGTGCATCCAATAGGTGTTTTCTGTCATTGGATGAACATTTAGGTCATTTTCGTCCTCCCTACACTTTATCTTGTCCAATTTGGGTTACTAACCAATCTTGTGCATTCAATTGGTGTTTTTGTGTCATTGGATGAACATTTAGGTCATTTTCGTCCACCCTACACCTAATCTTGTCCAATTAGGGTTTTTAACCAATCTTTTGCATCCAATAGGTGTTTTTGTGTCAGTGGATGAACATTTAGGTCATTTTCATCCTCCCTAGGCTTATGCTTGTCCAATTAGGGTTTCTAACCAATCTTGTACATCCAATAGTTGTGTTTGTGTCATTGGATCAACATTTAGGTCATTTTCGTCCTCCCTAAACTTAATCTTGTCCAATTAGGGCTTCTAACCAATCTTGTGCATCCAATAGGTGTTTTTGTGTCATTGGATGAACATTTAGGTCATTTTCGTCCTCCCTAAAGTTAATCTTGTCCAATTAGGGCTTCTATCCAATCTTGTGCATCCAATAGGTGTTTTTGTGTCATTGGATGAATAGTTGGGTCATTTTCGTCCTCCCTAGGCTAATTCTTGTCCAATTAGGGTTTTTAACCTATCTTGTCCATCCAATAGGTGTTTTATGTCATTGGATGAACATTTAGGTCATTTTCGTCCTTCCTACACTTTATCTTGTCCAATTAGGGATTCTAACCAATCTTGTGCATCCAATTGGTGTTTTTGTGTCATTGGATGAACATTTAGGTCATTTTCGTCCTCCCTACACCTAATCTTGTCCAATTAAGGTTTTTAACCAATCTTGTGCATCCAATAGGTGTTTTTGTGTCAGTGGATGAACATTTAGGTCATTTTCATCCTCCTTAGGCTTATGCTTGTCCAATTAGGGTTTCTAACCAATCTTGTGCATCCAATAGTTGTGTTTGTGTCATTGGATCAACATTTAGGTCATTTTCGTCCTCCCTAAACTTAATCTTGTCCAATTAGGGCTTCTAACCAATCTTGTGCATCCAATAGGTGTTTTTGTGTCATTGGATGAACATTTAGGTCATTTTCATCCTCCCTAGGCTTATACTTGTCCAATTAGGGCTTCTAACCAATCTTGTGCATCCAATAGGTGTTTTTGTGTCATTGGATGAACAGTTAGGTCATTTTCGTCCTCCCTAGGCTAATTGTTGTCCAATTAGGGTTTTTAACCTATCTTGTCCATCCAATAGGTGTTTTATGTCATTGGCTGAACATTTAGGTCATTTTCGTCCTTCCTACACTTTATCTTGTCCAATTAGGGTTTCTAACCAATCTTGTGCATGCAATTGGTGTTTTTGGGTCATTGGATGAACATTTAGGTCATTTTCGTCCTCCCTACACCTAATCTTGTCCAATTAAGGTTTTTAACCAATCTTGTGCATCCAATAGGTGTTTTTGTGTCAGTGGATGAACATTTAGGTCATTTTTATCCTCCCTAGGCTTATGCTTGTCCAATTAGGGTTTCTAACCAATCTTGTGCATCCAATAGTTGTGTTTGTGTCATTGGATGAACATTTAGGTCATTTTCCTCCTCCCTAAACTTAATCTTGTCCAAAAAGGGCTTCTAACCAATCTTGTGCATCCAATAGGTGTTTTTGTGTCATTGGATGAACAATTAGGTCATTTTCGTCCTCCCTAGGCTAATTCTTGTCCAATTAGGGTTTTTAACCTATCTTGTCTATCCAATAGGTGTTTTGTGTCATTGGATGAATATTTAGGTCATTTTTGTCCTCCCTACACTTAATCTTATCCAATTAGGGTTATTAACCAATCTACTCCATCCAATAGGTGTTTTGTGTCATTGGATGTACATTTAGGTCTATTTCGTCTTCCCTACACTTTATCTTGCCCAATTAGGGTTTCTAACCAATCTTGTGCATCCAATACGTGTTTTTGTGTCATTGGTTGAACAATTAGGTCATTTTCGTCCTTCCTTGGCTAATTCTTATCCAATTAGGGTTTTTAACCAATCTTGTGCATCCAATAGGTGTTTTTGTGTCATTGGATGAACAATTAGGTCATTTTCGTCCTCCATAGGCTAATTCTTGTCCAATTAGGGTTTTTAAACTGTCTTGTCCATCCAATAGGTGTTGTGTGTCATTGGATGAATATTTAGGTCATTTTCGTCCTCCCTACACTTAATCTTATCCAATTAGGGTTATTAACCAATCTTCTACATCCCATAGGTGTTTTGTGTCATTGGATGAACATTTAGGTCATTTTCGTCCTCCCTACACTTTATCTTGCCCAATTAGGGTTTCTAACCAATCTTGTGCATCCAATAGGTGTTTTTGTGTCATTGGTTGAACAATTAGGTCATTTTCGTCCTCCCAAGGCTTATTCTTGTCCAATTAGGATTTTTAACTAATCTTGTGCATCCAATAGGAGTTTTTGTGTCATTGGATGAACAATTAGGTCATTTTCGTCCTCCATAGGCTAATTCTTGTCCAATTAGGGTTTTTAACCTATCTTGTCCATCCAATAGGTGTTCTGTGTCATTAGATGAATATTTAGGTCATATTCGTCCTCCCTACACTTAATCTTATCCAATTAGGGTTATTAACCAATCTTCTGCATCCAATAGGTGTTTTGTGTCATTGGATGAACATTTAGGTCATTTCGTCCTCCCTAAACTTAATCTTGTCCAATTAGGGTTTCTAACCAATCTTGTGCATCCAATAGGTGTTTTTGTGTCATTGGATGAACAATTAGGTCATTTTCGTCCTCCCTAGGCTTATTCTTGTCAGATTAGGGTTTTCAACCAATGTTGTGCATCCAATAGGTGTTTTTGTGTCATTGAATGAACAATTAGGTCATTTTCGTCCTCCCTAGGCTAAATCTCGTCCAATTAGGGTTTTTAACCAATCCTGTGCATCCAATTGGTGTTTTATGTCATTGGATGAATATTTAGGTCATTTTCGTCCTCCCAACACTTAATCTTGTTCAATTAGGGTATTTAACCAATCTTGTGCATCCAATAGGTGTTTTGTGTCATTGGATGAACATTTAGGTCATTTTCGTCCTCCCTACACTTTATCTTGTCCAATTAGGGTTTTTAACCAATCTTGTGCATCGAATAGGTGTTATTGTGTTAGTGGATGAACATTTAGGTCATATTCGTCCTCCCTAGGCTTATACTTGTCCAATTAGGGATTCTAACCAATCTTGTGCATCCTATAGGTGTGTTTGTGTCATTCGATGAACAATTAGGTCATATTCGTCCTCCATAGGCTTGTTCTTGTCCAATTAGGGTTTTTAACCAATCTTGTGCATCCAATAGGTGTTTTGTGTCATTGGATGAACATTTAGGTCATTTTCGTCCTCCCAACACCTAATCATGTCCAATTAGGGTTTTTAACCAATCTTGTGAATTCAATAGGTGTTTTGTGTCATTGGATGAACATTTAGGTCATTTTTCGTCCTCCCTACACTTTATCTTGTCCAATTAGGGTTTCTAACAAATCTTGTGCATCCAATTGGTGTTTTTGTGTCATTGGATGAACATTTAGGTCATTTTCGTCCTCCCTACACCTAATCTTGTCCAATTAAGGTTTTTAAGCAATCTTGTGCATCCAATTGGTGTTTTTGTGTCATTGGATGAACATTTAGGTCATTTTCGTCCTCCCTAGGCTTATGCTTATGCAATTAGGGTTTCTAACCAATCTTGTGCATCCAATAGTTGTGTTTGTGTCAGTGGATGAACATTTAGGTCATTTTCGTCCTCCCTAGGCTAATTCTTGTCCAATTAGGGTTTTTAACCTATCTTGTCCATCCAATAGGTGTTTTGTGTCATTGGATGAACATTTAGGTCATTTTCGTCTTCCCTACAGTTAATCTTGACCAATTAGGGTTTCTAACAAATCTTGTGTAACCAATACGTGTTTTCGTGTCATTGGTTGAACAATTAGGTCATTTTCGTCCTCCCTTGGCTAATTCTTGTCCAATTAGGATTTTTAACCAATCTTGTGCATCCAATAGGAGTTTTTGTGTCATTGGATGAACAATTAGGTCATTTTCGTCCTCCCTAGGCTAATTCTTGTCCAATTAGGGTTTTTAACCAATCTTGTGCATCCAATAGGTGTTTTGTGTCATTGGATGAACATTTAGGTCATTTTCGTCCTCCCGAGGCTAATTCATGTCCAATTAGGGTTTTTAACCAATCTTGTGCATCCAATAGGTGTTTTGTGTCATTGGATGAACATTTAGGTCATTTTCGTCCTCCCTAAACTTAATCTTGTCCAATTAGGGTTTCTAACCAATCTTGTGCATCCGAGAGGTGTTTTTGTGTCATTGGATGAACAATTAGGTCATTTTCGTCCTCCCTAGGCTAATTCTTGTCCAATTAGGGTTTTTAACCAATCTTGTGCATCCAATTGGTGTTTTGTGTCATTGGATGAACATTTAGGTCATTTTCGTCCTCCTTAGGCTAATTCTTATCCAATTAGGGTTTTTAACCAATCTTGTGCATCCAATAGGTGTTTTGTGTCATTGGATGAACATTTAGGTCATTTTCGTCCTTCCTACACTTTATCTTGTTCAATTAGGGTTTCTGACCAATCTTGTGCATCCGACAGGTGTTTTTGTGTCATTGGATGAACAATTAGGTCATTTTCGTCCTCCCTAGGCTAATTCTTGTCCAATTAGGGTTTTTAACCAATCTTGTGCATCCAATAGGTGTTTTGTGTCATTGGATGAATACTTAGGTCATTTTCGTCCTCCCTACACTTTATCTTGTCCAATTAGGGTTTCTAACCAATCTTGTGCATCCAATTGGTGTTTTTGTGTCATTGGATGAACATTTAGGTCATTTTCGTCCTCCCTACACTTAATCTTATCCAATTAGGGTTATTAACCAATCTTGTCCATCCAATAGGTGTTTTGTGTCATTGAATGAACATTTAGGTCATTTTCGTCTTCCCTACACTTTATCTTGCCCAATAAGGGTTTCTAACCAATCTTGTGCATCCAATACGTGTTTTTGTGTCATTGGTTGAACAATTAGGTCATTTTAGTCCTCCCTTGGCTAATTCTTATCCAATTAGGGTTTTTAACCAATCTTGTGCATCCAATAGGTGTTTTTGTGTCATTGGACGAACAATTAGGTCATTTTCGTCCTCCATAGGCTAATTCTTGTCCAATTAGGGTTTTTAAACTATCTTGTCCATCCAATAGGTGTTGTGTGTCATTGGATGAATATTTAGGTCATTTTCGTCCTCCCTACACTTAATCTTATCCAATTAGGGTTATTAACCAATCTTCTACATCCCATAGGTGTTTTGTGTCATTGGATGAACATTTAGGTCATTTTCGTCCTCCCTACACCTTATCTTGCCCAATTAGGGTTTTTAACCAATCTTGTGCATCCAATAGGTGTTTTTGTGTCATTGGTTGAACAATTAGGTCATTTTCGTCCTCCCAAGGCTAATTCTTGTCCAATTAGGATTTTTAATTAATCTTGTGCATCCAATAGGAGTTTTTGTGTCATTTGATGACCAATTAGGCCATTTTCGTCCTCCATAGGCTAATTCTTGTCCAATTAGGGTTTTTAACCTATCTTGTCCATCCAATAGGTGTTCTGTGTCATTGGATGAATATTTAGGTCATATTCGTCCTCCCTAAACTTAATCTTGTCCAATTAGGGTTTCTAACCAATCTTGTGCATCCAATAGGTGTTTTTGTGTCATTGGATGAACAATTAGGTCATTTTCGTCCTCCCTAG
>JBBPBS010000858.1:5947-16807 GCA_037974835.1 Cicer judaicum
TTTTTTTTTTTAATAAAAATATTTTAATTCTCGTGCAAACAAAATACATAATCACACATAAATTTTAACAACGAAATGATAATTAATTAGAAATTCTAATGTTTTATGATCCAAAGATGTCATACCAGAATAGAAAAGTAATAAATGGGATAAACTAGAGTCTAACAGAAATAATGCTCGTAAAGCTAACCACCACTATCGATCTTAGAAATTAAAAGAAATGCTTTATCTATTCATATGAAAACCCTTCTAGTTACGAAAGCAAATTGGGGATGTCCCCTGTCAAATGTAAGGGTCATCTCCAAATAAAAAACACAGAGCAAATAAAGATGGATATATAGTTGTTATAGCAAAATATAAATAAATCATATACTTCATTTAAAAATTAATATCACAAAGCCCAAAAAAAATATAGATCAACCAAAATGCAGAAATTCTATTTATTAGACTTTATGTCAATGCATGATTTCAGAATATCACCATCCTGTAGAGAAAAGAGTCCCACCATTGGACAATGTCCCATCGTTGGACTTGTCCTACCGTTAGACAAATGTTCTTTAGGATTTCATGTTCAGTACTCTACTGTTGCCTTAACAATAAACTGTTGTCACAAACTCGTGGCTAAGTTCTGGCCACCAATGCATGCATGAATGTATCCACCTTAGTTAGTAACAAAATAAATCACTCAACCAAAGCGTTCAAAATAAATCAGTATTGTCCTAAACCAACCTAGTTTAGACAAAGTCATCACCTTGAATAATCACCGAATACCAATCAAAATACGCAAATTATTTAATCTCGTAATATCATTCATAAACATATAATTCATATAACACATATTTTGAATATAATATACAAATAAAATCAATACATAAAATCACAATATATTTATGTCACATATAATTCAAGTAGGAAAGAAAATGGAGTGATGCATTACCATTACCAAAATGGTTTCTAGAGTTACATCTTCAAATAAGTAATAATTATCTTAGTATTTAATTGTCTTTCAACTGTTAACTCCTTCAAAAGCATTATAATATCATCAATTTTAATAATATCTTTTAAAAAAATAGTTATATTAAAATGAATAAGTTTTACTTTATATGTCAATTAATTAGGGGAGCATTTGCAAACAATATAATAAATTATTATGAAGACTATAATTATAAACCGAAATAAAATTTTAAATAATGTTTTTTTAATAATCAAGACTAACAAAAAATATCAAGACTAACAAAAAATAAACTATATTATGTATCCAGACTAACAAAAAATAATAATATCATCATTTTTAATAATGTTTTTTTAAAAAAATAGTTATATTAAAATTAATAAGTTTTACATGTGTTTCAAACTTATATTTATCATATATTATGTAAACAACATAATTTCTATTTTTTTATAAATAAATTTATAATAACACATATTCTACTAATCTATATTTTAAAAACAGTATAAATATATTTATAATATCACATATATATTTACTAATCTAAATTTAAAATGTATAAAATACTAACTTAATGCCGAGTAGTGTCTAACTTAAAGCTTTCACGTACATAGCTTAGAACTCTTCGAAGTAATTAACACAATATCACTACTGTCAATATAAACATTCAATAATATTAATTACATAAATAACTTTAAATCAAAAATAAAAATAAAAAACTAAATATATAATATAATATAAACTTACCAAAATTGAAGCAAGCTTCGAGGAATATTTTTTGTAGAGAAAAGGTGGAGAGAAAATTTAGAAGGAAGGTTTAGAGAGAAGTTAGAAGTGAAAAATAATAAGAGTAGAGTGATATATATATATATATATATATATATATATATATATATATATATATATATATATATATATATATATAATTTGGTTGATCCTTTGTGGCGGCCAAAACAGCCACAATGAGCAACGGATATATGGCGTTTGTGGCGGCCAAAAAGGTCAGAAATGCAGGGGTTTGTTGCGGCCTGGGCGGCCACAGCTGGCATTGGTCTTTTTGGAGTTTGTGGCGGCCTTTGCAGCCAAAAAAGGTAATGGGTATAAGATTTTGTGGCGGCCTGGGCGGCCAAAAAAAGCAACGTTACTTTATTTGTTTATTGCCACAAAAGGTAACGACTCAGGCTTTTGTGGCAGCCTTTTCAGCCACAAAGGGTAACGTCCCTTTAGGATTTTATGGTGGCCTTTACTGTCACAAAAAGTTGATTTTGTGGCTGAAAAAACCCTCACAAAAATCTTAAAAATTTAGGTGGATTTTGTGGCTGCCTAAGCCCTCACAAAATCACAACTTTGTGATTTTGTGAGGGCTTAGGCAGCCACTAAACCTACCTAAATTTTTAAACTTTTGTGAGGGCTTTTTCAGCCGCAAATAAAGGCCAATTTAAATTTTTGTATTTGTGAGGGCTTTTTCGGTCACTAATTTGTGAGGGTTTTTTTCGGCAACAAAGTATTTGTAAAGTTGGCCACAAATTAGGAAATTTCTTATAGTGTTAATTTGATGAATATATATATATATATATATATCTTTTTGACTTTGCTAAATTTGTATCCCTAAGAAAAACTTAAGTTCTCCCATCATACTCATTTGAAATTCCAGATACATCAATTTCGAAAGTTCTTGGCAAATAGTGCCATTATTAAATCCAAAAATAATATCATCAACATAAAATTTAATAATAAGAATGTCATGTTCTATTGATTTTATAAAAAGTTTATTATCTACTTGTCATCTTTCAAAGTTATTTTTAAGCAAGAAATGATTAAGTCTATCATACCATGCCATAGGTGCTTGGTTTAAACCATATAGAGATTTTCTATATTAAAAAATATGATTTGAATATTCAGAACTTTCAAAAGTTGAGGGTTGTTTAACATAGACTTCTTCATAACCATTTAGAAAAATACTTTTAACATCTATATGAAATAATGTAATGTTATTATTTGCAACAAAAGAAACTATGATACAAATAGCTTATAACCTGACCACAGGAGCAAATATCTTAATGTAATCAATGCTCTATGGCTGATTGTAGCCTTGTGCCATCAGTCTTGTCTTGTGTTTAACTTTTCTTGTATGGTAAGAATCCATTCATCATATGCCAATGCTTCATCTATAGAGGCAGGCTCATTTGATAACAGTAAGTCAAACAAAGTGGTAAACTTAGAGTGTCTTTATGATTCATGTTGTTTATTTATGATTCATGTTGTTTATTTATTGTCGTTGTTTAAATCATCACTTCAATAACCTCTAACCATAACATAAGTAAGCTCTTTTGGACATGCAATCTATATCACTATCGTTGTTTAAATTAGCAAGCGCTCTATGTATAAGAAAATGGCCTTATGCTACCCCAGGATGAACATGAATATTGAGGTTACTTTAGAACTGTAACACTTCGATTTTTATGGTATTTTATTGTTTTTTTATAACAACAATTTTCTCAACAAATCATTTTAAAATAATATAATTAACATATTTTAAAGGTAACTGTAAATTCAAAAATCATATATCTTTATTTCAGTTAACAGATTTTCGAGGTAACTGTAAATTCAAAAATCAAATATCTTTATTTTAATTTCAATTGTAAACAATGTCATGTTAACTAATATAACAAATAAGGTTAACAACAATGATCACCAACTAGTCCTAAGCTTATTATAGTATACTTAAACAAAGTCTATTGAAGTGATGATTTAGTTATTAAATGAATGTTATTGTAAGATAGTATCTCTATTATTTTCTTTTTTCTTCTTCTTGATTATTTATAAAGTGTGTTTCATAAATTTATTGATTATGAATCTCGTATATATCATGTCAAATTTTTTCATAAATTTATTGATTATGAATCTCGTATATATCATGTCAAATTTTAGAGATTATTTAATTTGTGTTTTGTAATATAAGTTAGAATGCATGTATATGCTTTAATTAGATGGTCGATTAAGTACGTTAAATATTCTAAGTAACTTGTTTAAAATTAATAAATGTGTTATGATAGAGAAGATTGGAGATTTCCTCTACAACAAAAACACCGAGTAGAGATAGAGAAGATACACTTGTATTATTATACTAGTTTACAACAATTGTTACTTCATCTAGTTCTCTCCTTATAGAGAAATTTTTCTCGGTATATTTGAGTATTTAATCCACAATCAATTCTATAGCATACAAATATTATTTACTCTGCCTATCCAGACTTCAAGCATTATTTGACTATCAGACTTGACTACATTGATTCAAGTATGTGTGAATTGACATATAATATTATTTTGGATTTTTTACTCTCACTGAGAGGATAATACAATTTAATCCTATATCAATTCAAGTGTATGAAATAAATTGATTGATTTGCATCAATTTCTAATAACTTTCTACATAGAGGATTTTCCATTAATTGTTTCTGTTGTTGATGTGCTCATGACTTTTTAAGAAATCACTTTTGAGAATTGCCTTAGGATATAAATTATTTTGATATTGGTGCCACATCATCAGAGTAAAAAATTATTTCCCTTAAAAGTTTTGTTTTCAGACAAATATTAACAACAAATGAATTTTCAATGTTGACTTATCGACAAGAGGCATTGATTTTTCATATGATAGCTCTACACGTTACCATTGCTTCATAAAAATTACAAAGTCATTTATTAGAGGATTTGACTTTTACTAGACGATTGACTTTTCAGACGATAGCTCTAACAGAGGAACCATTGTTTCGTAGAAATTACAATATAATTATCTGTAGCAATGGATTTTACTTTCACTAGAACATAAACTTTGTTAGATGTTTCATTTATATTTTTATTTGATCTTTGAACTAGAGATTCATTCGGTGACTTATAATTCCTTGTGTCTTTTAAAGCTTTGACTCAATCAATAGTTTATCATATACTTGTTGCAAAGATACTTAATAATATATCATGACTTACTTTATTAGTCAATATGATCACTTGTCCATTAATTAATAATATTCTCTGTGTTAAAAATACTTAGAATATTTCATCTAACTTATTGAATTTATGTTACCTTAAAATAGATATTGAATAATATAAATGTCTACTTTTTAACTTAATCTATACCATTTGCAAATAGTGGTTAGTGAAATATTCAAAGTGTTGAATATAATAAACATGTATATGTGTTAAAAAAAATTATCTCAATTATTAAATTAAAAATTGAAAAAAAATTAATTTTTTGTGAAAAATCAAATATTATTCAACATATAAATACGGTAAACAATACACATGGTATCAAAGATTCTGTCATATTAGTATATTCAAATAATATGTTTTTTTTTATATTGTAGTTGTATTTTCTGAATCAATAGAGTAGTTTGAGATCGATCCTCACTAGTTCAATTTAGTTCAGTGTGATTCTCATTAACAACCGAACTGTGAATATAGGCTTGAAATACAATCCAAATTAAGGTGGTTTGCGTTGAAAAAAAAAACTATATTTTAAATATAAAAATATTATAATCACATGTTCATTAGAAAATTTGGTGTGCGCACACTATCCGCGGCTTGCATTCATTTTTTATTTTTTCTTTATGAAAAGGTTGGCTTCATATTATAATTACACATATCTGGTTAAATAATATAAATCGTGGATTTAATTGAAGGTGCGTATTATTAGGTGGTACTTTGTTGAACCTTATTTAAAATTAATAAATATATTAACGAAAATTAATAGTTCAAGATTGTTTTCATCTTTACGAATAAAATAGTAATTTCATTATTATTGATTTAATATTAAGTAACATTTTTTTATTCAACCTATATTAAATCACTATTTCAATTATAGAAATACAATTGATGTATTTTTAAAAGATGAGTATGTAATTTTTCGCATTTTATACATGTTTTAACGATTCAATTTTTATGGAAATAAACTCTCATTAATTTGAAATTTATTCGAAAAATAAAATATAAAAAAAAAAGTTATTTCAACCCAAATGCAAACTTGGGTTTTCCGAAAAGATTAATCTTTATCTAAAGTTCTTAATCAATTTATTAAAATTGTAAATTGAAAATAAGCATGAACCATATAATATAAATAATAATATATATATATATATATAATAATAGTAAGAGTCTAAATCGGGCACAATTAGAAAACACATGAGTCACATTGCTTATTCTTTTAATATATTTAAATATTTGACAAAGGGGAATAGGTTAAATTTTAAATTCTTTAGTAGTACACGTACGATGTGAATTTCTAATTTTAATGTTTACTATAAATATCTAATATTGGCATTTGTTTCCACATCCAAACCTTAGAGTGGTAGAAGGAGAGTGATTTTGAAGCATCCCATTTATTTGAAAACTTAAATATCTAATATGCCTGCTGTAACTAACTTCGATCCTAATTCTAAACTCGACTTGCCTAGAAATGTTGCAGATTACCCCCCTAATGTTTGGGGGGATTTCTTCCTTCAATATGCTTCGGAATCTATGGTATGTACTTAGTGTTTTTATGTTCTTCATGCTTTTCATACTATAAACCACTTAATCAAACTTCACCATTAACATGTTTTTCTTCAACACATGCAGGAACTCGATCAGAAATTTGCAGTTGAAATTGATAGTTTAAAAACTGAAGTGAGAAGCATGCTAGCTACAAGCATTGAGAACCCCTTCGACAAAGTCAAATTCATCGATTCCATATGTCGTTTGGGTGTCGGCTATCATTTTGAACACGAGATCGACCAAGTGTTGCAACTTATTCACAAGACTTATGTTAAAACTGGAGAAATAATTCTTGAAGATAACATTCATTCTGTTGCCGTGCTATTTAGAGTATTAAGGCAACGTGGACTTTACGTTTCACCTGGTATATAAAATCTTCTATTTTTTACATTTATAGTTCTTAATCTTAGTTTTCAACATGGACTTTACTATTTAGAGTACTTAGGGGAGTCAAAATTATCAAAGCCAACTTCTATCTAGACTACATTGAAATTTTTTATTGTTAATAATTCTAAGGAGCATTCAATATTGTGGTTGTTAAATAAAATTACAGATGTGTTCAAAAAATTTAAAGACGAGCAAGGAATATTTAGCAAAAGGCTCATCACAGATGTTGAGGGGATGTTAAGCTTGTTCGAAGCATCACATATGATGATTCATGGAGAGGAAATTTTGGAAGAGGCCTTGGCTTTCACCTCTAGTCACCTTAAGTCCATTTCCATCCAATTGAGCCCTTTTCTTGCAGCACAAGTCAAACATAGCTTAACGCAATCTCTCCGCAAAAACTTGCCCAGGCTAGAGGCACGACGCTACATCTCTGTATATGAGCAAGATGCATCCCATAATGTAATTCTACTCAGGTTGGCAAAATTGGATTTTAATATGCTCCAAAGCCTACATCAAAAGGAATTTGGAAACATTTGCAAGTAAGTACTTTAAATTACACTTTCCTTAATTTGTAACAAAAGATAATATAAAAGTGGCTAATACCTTATTTGGTATCTTTATAGATGGTCGAAGGAGTTGAGTATCACTAAAAAACTACCGTATGCACGAGATAGAATAGTAGAATGTTGCTTTTGGAGTATGTCAGTATATTTTGAGCCCCAATATTCTCAAGCAAGAAAAATGATGTCAAAAGTAATCGCCCACCTCTCATTCATTGATGATACATATGACTCATATGGAACTGTTGATGAATTAGAACTTTTTACTGAGGCTGTTGAAAGGTAAATCATCGTATATAAACAATATTTTAAGTGATTATGGAAAAAAAAGTTATAGATAGAAAATGTGAAATTAATCGCTTATTCTATTATCAAATTTAGTGATATATATTTTTTTTCTAGCAATGAAACATAAAAAATTTATATATTGTAATTGATTTTCAGGTGGGATATTAGCTGCTTGGATGATCTTCCAAATTATATGAAGTTACTTTATCAATCTCTCTTAAATGTTTATGAGGAAATAAAACAAGAAACGAGAAAAGAAGGAAGAGAATATACTCTTAGCTACTTCGTAAAAGATGTAAGATTATTATTATTATTATTATTATTATTATTATTTATTTTACTCAACTATTAAGTAAATAATGCCATTAAATGGTGATGGCAGTTCAAAAAAATAGTTCAAGCTTACATGACTGAGGCAAGATGGTTAGACAAAAAGTATGTACCAACAATAGAAGAGTATATGCCCATATCAAAGATAACATCTGGTTACCCAGTATTGTCAACAACTTCTTTCCTTGGCATGGGCGATATAGCTACAGAGGACATCTTCAATTGGGTAACAAATATGCCAAAAATTGTAAACGGTGCTGCTCTTGTTTGCCGCCTAAATGATGAAATTGTGTCCAATGAGGTATTTTATTTCATTTATTATATTTTATTCCAAAAACGTTTCTTTAAAATTCATATATGTGTGATATTTTTTATTAAGAATTCAGAGTGTAAATAAGTTAAGAATTAATATATCAAGTTGACGTACATAATCATAAAATTTGAATTTTTTTTTCATTGTAATTGGATAGTCATTTAAATCTCAAATATACTATTTTATCACAAATGATGATATAAATATTTAAGTAACAATTATTTTATGATGGACAGTTTGAACAGCAAAGAGGACATGTTTCCTCATTCTTGGAATGCTATATGGGACAGTATGATACAAATAGGGAAGCTGCCATACAAGAATGCGAAAAGGGAATTGACAATGCATGGAAAGACATAAATGAGGATTGTCTTAGGCAAATTAAAGTTCCATTGCCTCTATTAACTTCCGTTATCAATTTGGCACGTTTTATTGAGGTTTATTACAAAGATAAAGATCACTACACACATTCTGAAGGACTAATGAAGACTCATATTAAAGCCTTAATTGTTGATCCAGTACCAGTTTAAAAAATTGATTTAAGTTCCTTGATATGCTTTGTATTCCTAGGCTTAATAAAGAAAACTTTTGAGATGTGAAAATTATGTTGTTTTAAAATAATCATTATCTTGTAATGTGTCTGAATTATTAATTAAGTTTATATAGTTTAAAATTGATATTTAAAATAGATTTCGCTGTCACCTCATAATATTTTATCCACGTATGTATATATTTTCTAGCTAAGCAAAAAAGTTGATGTGTATGTCTTCATAGAGGCTCTAAATAGTTTTTCCACAAATTATATACATTATCAACTATTGTACACTATATCTCCTATTTAAATATTATTTCATAACGTCTACTCAAATATCTAAATTTTTTCCACATTATTATTTCATAATTTCATATTATTAATTCACATTTTCCTAATATCTTTTACATTAATTCAACATTACTACTCAATACATTTTTTGTGTTGCATTAATCAACTTCACATTTTCGCCTCTACTTGCCATGAGGGTTATGTTTTTTTTTCTGAATTAAATCAACTTCAAATTTTTGCCTTTACAAATAAATCTGAGAGAGCTCATCAGAAGAAAATGCGAAAAAATTGCAAAGAGGGAGAAAAGCTTTAACTACCAGGCTATGAAGGTCCTAAGGAAAAGTTTTATTAATAGCGCTTTCGGCTAATATGACTGTGAAAATGATTGATTTATGCCTTTTCTTGCATTGTTATCAGAAGCCAAAAAATATCTATCAATTTCAACATCGGATTTAGTAGATTTCTTTACACGTAACAATTGTTTTTTTTACTATTATTGGACCAAAGAAAAAATGTTGGCACCGCTTAAACTTCTACCGAACCACGGTTTAAGAAATTTTTGGTTTCAGTTTCTCTATTAAGGTAATTATATTTGAAGTGTCTTATATACTAAATGAGAATTTTTTTTTTATGGATATTTAAACTAAAATTTAATATATTATAAGAGTCTGGTATGTTCTCATATATCAACTTTGATGGTAATAGATACAAAATTATATGCTTAAATATTGAATGTTGAGTATAGAATGTTTATAAATTAAAAGGTTGTCTTGGTTTGTGAATGGACAATAGTGTTTTAAGTTGAATAAAATAGAGTTGATGGTATTCCTATGTAAATCTGTTTGTGATGAAAATATCTCCTAATTAATATCAATTAACATTTGAAATTTTTACTATGTGATAAAATTGTATTATATGAGGAAATTAGTCATATTCATCTCTCTGTCTAAATATGTAGAATTCTATCAAAGTATAAATGATTTGTGATTTAGGTATGAATAATTATGTAAAGAAAATATATTTTTCTCTTTCTATGAATCTTAATATTATCTTTGGTATTAATTATTTGAAAAAAATTAGCGATTTTTTAATTTTATTTACAAAAAAAAAAGTGATATCTACGATGTATTTATCGTTTAAATAATATTTTTATTTTTATTTAATGTTTGTTTTTTAAATATTAATGATT
Source organism: Cicer judaicum (assembly GCA_037974835.1). Lineage (NCBI taxonomy): Eukaryota > Viridiplantae > Streptophyta > Magnoliopsida > Fabales > Fabaceae > Cicer > Cicer judaicum. The sequence continues at coordinate 16,313 of JBBPBS010000858.1, forward strand.
GTATATAATGTCTTACACTTTTTTATGAAGAGTTTATTTTTCAAATTATTCAAAAAACAAAAATAATAATTAGTTCATTGGTATTAATGTTTATTTAATTTTCTTCTTATAATTGGAATCGGAGAAAGTAAATAGCTATGTTTAAATTAATTCATCTAAATAAAAATTTGGAGCTTATGAGAAAATAGTATCAAATAAAATGACAGCTAACCTAATATTCATAGTTGTGGTCATTGTCCATTTGTTCATCAACATATTTTTATTATTTAACAATATCAAGAAGAGTTGTTATTTTAACACAAAAATTGACAATAAAAATTTGGATGACGCAATTTGACTATTTGATTAATTACATATGGTTAATAGATATTACAAATGTTGAAATTGATTAGTTATTAATTAAATGTAATTAATTATAAATTTAAATATAATTATTTATAATTTTTAAATATTTAATAGTGTACGTCTTTTTATAGAATTTTCTCTACAAAATTT
>JBBPBS010000858.1:17492-36442 GCA_037974835.1 Cicer judaicum
CTAACCTAATATTCATAGTTGTGGTCATTGTCCATTTGTTCATCAACATATTTTTATTATTTAACAATATCAAGAAGAGTTGTTATTTTAACACAAAAATTGACAATAAAAATTTGGATGACGCAATTTGACTATTTGATTAATTACATATGGTTAATAGATATTACAAATGTTGAAATTGATTAGTTATTAATTAAATGTAATTAATTATAAATTTAAATATAATTATTTATAATTTTTAAATATTTAATAGTGTACGTCTTTTTATAGAATTTTCTCTACAAAATTTATAAATAATTTTGCCACAAATACTATAGATCATCCACTATCTTATACTATATGTCATATTTAAATATTATTTCGTAACGTCTACTTAAAAATTTCTAAATTAATTCCACATTATTATTTCATAATGTCACATTATTATTTTGTAATGTTTGTGCAACATTTTATACATTAATTCCAAATTACCACTCTATACGTTTTTTTTTTGTCTGTATTAATCAACTTCATATTTTCAGTGCACAATCTACTTATTTGATCGTGATTGTATATATCTTTACACAATATTAATATTGAACTTAATTACATGATAAATTTCTTCTAATTCTTATGAATTGATAGTACATATGTCTCTTTTACTTATCTTAAAATATATTTCGACTATTTATACGTCTCTTATTGTCGGGTATTTCTCTTCTGTAAATTATATTGATAAAATTAAATATATATTATTGATATAACTACTTTATCAATAATCATTTGACAATTGGGATATAAAACTTCATATTGATTTTTTTAAAATTCACTTAAATTAAATAAATTAAAATATACCGGCGAAATACGCGGGTTAACGTCTAGTTAATATTTATTACAAAAACCTAACGCGGATTAACGTCTAGTTAATATTTATTACGAAAACCTAACTATAGTTTTTTTTCTTATTCATTTTTATTCTAACTATATTCTCCTTTATATATATCATTGATATATAAAGATGTTATCAACATTTATATGGTAATAGTTTTATAATATTAACAAAGACAATTGTATTTTCTATTTAAATTTTGTGTTAAATAGGGTATGAACAGTCGCGATGAATGTTTTCAACACTTAAGTTAAAAAGATAAATTTATTTGTTAAATATTTAATTTTTTTAATATATTTTGTGCACAAATTTAAGATATTTTTCTGATTCATATTTTCATTTATTATACACAAACAAATACACCAAATATTTTTTTAATCCATTTTTATTTAGAAAATTGAAAGGAATAGCCATCGCTATTGAAAGTGATTTTCATCTCAAATAAATTGGTATCTTGCACTCCTCTAATCATTTCGGCATATGTCATTCATAACAAAAATGTAAAATGGAGTTGAAGTGCAAAAGATATTGGGAGACTAAAATAATTTTTTTTACTATGACATCACCTAAATTCGCCAATCAAACATCTGCACATAATTTCATTCGACTTTAAATATCGTAATAATATCAAATATTAAATACCACACAATTATAAAAAATTAAATCAATGAACACCTTATAAACATTTCTATTTAATATTTTAATCTCATAATCTTAATATTGTCACATTAATTAATTTATCTTTCAAAGGGCTATTGCTGTACATAGCGAGTCCAGAATAAAATGTTGCGAAATACGATTTTTCCGTTCATCTCACAATATATTATACTCATTAATTCAAACGCTTTCCTACCTCTTACCTTATTTAGTCACTTTCTCAAACATAGAAATCAATGGAAGTTTTCAATAGCAACTGTAGATAGACAACGTACAACGAGCGAATCCGAATAAATGATGAGTTCACAAAATCGTCGAGACGTGACTGAAAAATTATGCGGAACAAAAAAAACAAAATGTTAAATAATTAATAATTATTTTAGGAACAAAAATGGAGTCCAAAAGAGGAAACAGAATCATACAAACAGTCTTACCGACTCGTCAGAGCGTTGTAAGGGTCGACGAAGTTAACTTCACCAAAAAATGCAAATCAATAGTGCATCTTAAAGGTTTCAATGTGAGGAATCCAATAGTTATGCAAGTTTCTTGAGATGACAAACGTGGTGCTTGGAATCGGCCAAAAACAAGTCGTCCAAGGAGAAAAACTGAGCTACTTTAGAAGAAACATAGCAACGATGATAAAATTGATGCTAAAAATGGATTAAGTAACCGATTTTATGTGGGATTAATGTTGGGATCAAGTCAAATAACAAGGAATTGATGGGAATGAATTTTGGAGAAAGAGATTGTCTTTTAGTATGGCTGCACTGTGTTTTTATAGGAAGAAGATAAAGTCTTTCATAATTTTTTTTAACTGCAGATTGAAGGGTGTGAATAGCAAAGCCTCAAAACTGAGGTGTAAAATGCAAATAGTTCAAACAAAATAGTAGTATAAGGTGTAAGTTGTCGTCACGTATAGGCTACTACCTTCTTATTTTGCATGAGGACACTTCCTAATCCATGATGAGAGGCAAAGAGGACATGTTAAGAATTAATATATCAAGTTGACGTACATAATCATAAAATTTGAATTTTTTTTTCATTGTAATTGGATAGTCATTTAAATCTCAAATATACTATTTTATCACAAATGATGATATAAATATTTAAGTAACAATTATTTTATGATGGACAGTTTGAACAGCAAAGAGGACATGTTTCCTCATTCTTGGAATGCTATATGGGACAGTATGATACAAATAGGGAAGCTGCCATACAAGAATGCGAAAAGGGAATTGACAATGCATGGAAAGACATAAATGAGGATTGTCTTAGGCAAATTAAAGTTCCATTGCCTCTATTAACTTCCGTTATCAATTTGGCACGTTTTATTGAGGTTTATTACAAAGATAAAGATCACTACACACATTCTGAAGGACTAATGAAGACTCATATTAAAGCCTTAATTGTTGATCCAGTACCAGTTTAAAAAATTGATTTAAGTTCCTTGATATGCTTTGTATTCCTAGGCTTAATAAAGAAAACTTTTGAGATGTGAAAATTATGTTGTTTTAAAATAATCATTATCTTGTAATGTGTCTGAATTATTAATTAAGTTTATATAGTTTAAAATTGATATTTAAAATAGATTTCGCTGTCACCTCATAATATTTTATCCACGTATGTATATATTTTCTAGCTAAGCAAAAAAGTTGATGTGTATGTCTTCATAGAGGCTCTAAATAGTTTTTCCACAAATTATATACATTATCAACTATTGTACACTATATCTCCTATTTAAATATTATTTCATAACGTCTACTCAAATATCTAAATTTTTTCCACATTATTATTTCATAATTTCATATTATTAATTCACATTTTCCTAATATCTTTTACATTAATTCAACATTACTACTCAATACATTTTTTGTGTTGCATTAATCAACTTCACATTTTCGCCTCTACTTGCCATGAGGGTTATGTTTTTTTTTCTGAATTAAATCAATTTCAAATTTTTGCCTTTACAAATAAATCTGAGAGAGCTCATCAGAAGAAAATGCGAAAAAATTGCAAAGAGGGAGAAAAGCTTTAACTACCAGGCTATGAAGGTCCTAAGGAAAAGTTTTATTAATAGCGCTTTCGGCTAATATGACTGTGAAAATGATTGATTTATGCCTTTTCTTGCATTGTTATCAGAAGCCAAAAAATATCTATCAATTTCAACATCGGATTTAGTAGATTTCTTTACACGTAACAATTGTTTTTTTTACTATTATTGGACCAAAGAAAAAATGTTGGCACCGCTTAAACTTCTACCGAACCACGGTTTAAGAAATTTTTGGTTTCAGTTTCTCTATTAAGGTAATTATATTTGAAGTGTCTTATATACTAAATGAGAATTTTTTTTTTATGGATATTTAAACTAAAATTTAATATATTATAAGAGTCTGGTATGTTCTCATATATCAACTTTGATGGTAATAGATACAAAATTATATGCTTAAATATTGAATGTTGAGTATAGAATGTTTATAAATTAAAAGGTTGTCTTGGTTTGTGAATGGACAATAGTGTTTTAAGTTGAATAAAATAGAGTTGATGGTATTCCTATGTAAATCTGTTTGTGATGAAAATATCTCCTAATTAATATCAATTAACATTTGAAATTTTTACTATGTGATAAAATTGTATTATATGAGGAAATTAGTCATATTCATCTCTCTGTCTAAATATGTAGAATTCTATCAAAGTATAAATGATTTGTGATTTAGGTATGAATAATTATGTAAAGAAAATATATTTTTCTCTTTCTATGAATCTTAATATTATCTTTGGTATTAATTATTTGAAAAAAATTAGCGATTTTTTAATTTTATTTACAAAAAAAAAAGTGATATCTACGATGTATTTATCGTTTAAATAATATTTTTATTTTTATTTAATGTTTGTTTTTTAAATATTAATGAATGTATATAATGTCTTACACTTTTTTATGAAGAGTTTATTTTTCAAATTATTCAAAAAACAAAAATAATAATTAGTTCATTGGTATTAATGTTTATTTAATTTTCTTCTTATAATTGGAATCGGAGAAAGTAAATAGCTATGTTTAAATTAATTCATCTAAATAAAAATTTGGAGCTTATGAGAAAATAGTATCAAATAAAATGGCAACTAACCTAATATTCATAGTTGTGGTCATTGTCCATTTGTTCATCAACATATTTTTATTATTTAACAATATCAAGAAGAGTTGTTATTTTAACACAAAAATTGACAATAAAAATTTGGATGACGCAATTTGACTATTTGATTAATTACATATGGTTAATAGATATTACAAATGTTGAAATTGATTAGTTATTAATTAAATGTAATTAATTATAAATTTAAATATAATTATTTATAATTTTTAAATATTTAATAGTGTACGTCTTTTTATAGAATTTTCTCTACAAAATTTCTAAATAATTTTGCCACAAATACTATAGATCATCCACTATCTTATACTATATGTCATATTTAAATATTATTTCGTAACGTCTACTTAAAAATTTCTAAATTAATTCCACATTATTATTTCATAATGTCACATTATTATTTTGTAATGTTTGTGCAACATTTTATACATTAATTCCAAATTACCACTCTATACGTTTTTTTTTTGTCTGTATTAATCAACTTCATATTTTCAGTGCACAATCTACTTATTTGATCGTGATTGTATATATCTTTACACAATATTAATATTGAACTTAATTACATGATAAATTTCTTCTAATTCTTATGAATTGATAGTACATATGTCTCTTTTACTTATCTTAAAATATATTTCGACTATTTATACGTCTCTTATTGTCGGGTATTTCTCTTCTGTAAATTATATTGATAAAATTAAATATATATTATTGATATAACTACTTTATTAATAATCATTTGACAATTGGGATATAAAACTTCATATTGATTTTTTTAAAATTCACTTAAATTAAATAAATTAAAATATACCGGCGAAATACGCGGGTTAACGTCTAGTTAATATTTATTACAAAAACCTAACGCGGATTAACGTCTAGTTAATATTTATTACGAAAACCTAACTATAGTTTTTTTTCTTATTCATTTTTATTCTAACTATATTCTCCTTTATATATATCATTGATATATAAAGATGTTATCAAACATTTATATGGTAATAGTTTTATAATATTAACAAAGACAATTGTATTTTCTATTTAAATTTTGTGTTAAATAGGGTATGAACAGTCGCGATGAATGTTTTCAACACTTAAGTTAAAAAGATAAATTTATTTGTTAAATATTTAATTTTTTTAATATATTTTGTGCACAAATTTAAGATATTTTTCTGATTCATATTTTCATTTATTATACACAAACAAATACACCAAATATTTTTTTAATCCATTTTTATTTAGAAAATTGAAAGGAATAGCCATCGCTATTGAAAGTGATTTTCATCTCAAATAAATTGGTATCTTGCACTCCTCTAATCATTTCGGCATATGTCATTCATAACAAAAATGTAAAATGGAGTTGAAGTGCAAAAGATATTGGGAGACTAAAATAATTTTTTTTACTATGACATCACCTAAATTCGCCAATCAAACATCTGCACATAATTTCATTCGACTTTAAATATCGTAATAATATCAAATATTAAATACCACACAATTATAAAAAATTAAATCAATGAATACCTTATAAACATTTCTATTTAATATTTTAATCTCATAATCTTAATATTGTCACATTAATTAATTTATCTTTCAAAGGGCTATTGCTGTACATAGCGAGTTCCGAATAAAATGTTGCGAAATACGATTTTTCCGTTCATCTCACAATATATTATACTCATTAATTCAAACGCTTTCCTACCTCTTACCTTATTTAGTCACATTCTCAAACATAGAAATCAATGGAAGTTTTCAATAGCAACTGTAGATAGACAACGTATAACGAGCGAATCCGAATAAATGATGAGTTCACAAAATCGTCGAGACGTGACTGAAAAATTATGCGGAACAAAAAAAACAAAATGTTAAATAATTAATAATTATTTTAGGAACAAAAATGGAGTCCAAAAGAGGAAACAGAATCATACAAACAGTCTTACCGACTCGTCAGAGCGTTGTAAGGGTCGACGAAGTTAACTTCACCAAAAAATGCAAATCAATAGTGCATCTTAAAGGTTTCAATGTGAGGAATCCAATAGTTATGCAAGTTTCTTGAGATGACAAACGTGGTGCTTGGAATCGGCCAAAAACAAGTCGTCCAAGGAGAAAAACTGAGCTACTTTAGAAGAAACATAGCAACGATGATAAAATTGATGCTAAAAATGGATTAAGTAACCGATTTTATGTGGGATTAATGTTGGGATCAAGTCAAATAACAAGGAATTGATGGGAATGAATTTTGGAGAAAGAGATTGTCTTTTAGTATGGCTGCACTGTGTTTTTATAGGAAGAAGATAAAGTCTTTCATAATTTTTTTTAACTGCAGATTGAAGGGTGTGAATAGCAAAGCCTCAAAACTGAGGTGTAAAATGCAAATAGTTCAAACAAAATAGTAGTATAAGGTGTAAGTTGTCGTCACGTATAGGCTACTACCTTCTTATTTTGCATGAGGACACTTCCTAATCCATGATGAGAGGCAAAGAGGACATGTTAAGAATTAATATATCAAGTTGACGTACATAATCATAAAATTTGAATTTTTTTTTCATTGTAATTGGATAGTCATTTAAATCTCAAATATACTATTTTATCACAAATGATGATATAAATATTTAAGTAACAATTATTTTATGATGGACAGTTTGAACAGCAAAGAGGACATGTTTCCTCATTCTTGGAATGCTATATGGGACAGTATGATACAAATAGGGAAGCTGCCATACAAGAATGCGAAAAGGGAATTGACAATGCATGGAAAGACATAAATGAGGATTGTCTTAGGCAAATTAAAGTTCCATTGCCTCTATTAACTTCCGTTATCAATTTGGCACGTTTTATTGAGGTTTATTACAAAGATAAAGATCACTACACACATTCTGAAGGACTAATGAAGACTCATATTAAAGCCTTAATTGTTGATCCAGTACCAGTTTAAAAAATTGATTTAAGTTCCTTGATATGCTTTGTATTCCTAGGCTTAATAAAGAAAACTTTTGAGATGTGAAAATTATGTTGTTTTAAAATAATCATTATCTTGTAATGTGTCTGAATTATTAATTAAGTTTATATAGTTTAAAATTGATATTTAAAATAGATTTCGCTGTCACCTCATAATATTTTATCCACGTATGTATATATTTTCTAGCTAAGCAAAAAAGTTGATGTGTATGTCTTCATAGAGGCTCTAAATAGTTTTTCCACAAATTATATACATTATCAACTATTGTACACTATATCTCCTATTTAAATATTATTTCATAACGTCTACTCAAATATCTAAATTTTTTCCACATTATTATTTCATAATTTCATATTATTAATTCACATTTTCCTAATATCTTTTACATTAATTCAATATTACTACTCAATACATTTTTTCTGTTGCATTAATCAACTTCACATTTTCGCCTCTACTTGCCATGAGGGTTATGTTTTTTTGTCTGAATTAAATCAACTTCAAATTTTTGCCTTTACAAATAAATCTGAGAGAGCTCATCAGAAGAAAATGCGAAAAAATTGCAAAGAGGGAGAAAAGCTTTAACTACCAGGCTATGAATGTCCTAAGGAAAAGTTTTATTAATAGCGCTTTCGGCGAATATGACTGTGAAAATGATTGATTTATGCCTTTTCTTGCATTGTTATCAGAAGCCAAAAAATATCTATCAATTTCAACATCGGATTTAGTAGATTTCTTTACACGTAACAATTGTTTTTTTTACTATTATTGGACCAAAGAAAAAATGTTGGCACCGCTTAAACTTCTACCGAACCACGGTTTAAGAAATTTTTGGTTTCAGTTTCTCTATTAAGGTAATTATATTTGAAGTGTCTTATATACTAAATGAGAATTTTTTTTTTATGGATATTTAAACTAAAATTTAATATATTATAAGAGTCTGGTATGTTCTCATATATCAACTTTGATGGTAATAGATACAAAATTATATCCTTAAATATTGAATGTTGAGTATAGAATGTTTATAAATTAAAAGGTTGTCTTGGTTTGTGTATGGACAATAGTGTTTTAAGTTGAATAAAATAGAGTTGATGGTATTCCTATGTAAATTTGTTTGTCATGAAAATATCTCCCAATTAATATCAATTAACATTTGAAATTTTTACTACGTGATAAAATTATATTATATGAGGAAATTAGTCATATTCATCTCTTTGTCTAAATATGTAGAATTCTATCATGGTATGAATGATTGTGATTTTGGTATGAATAATTATGTAAAGAAAATATATTTTTCTCTTTCTATGAATTTTAATATTATCTTTTGTATTAATTATTTGAAAAAATTTAGCGATTTTTTAATTTTATTTACAAAAAAAAAATGAGATATCTACGATGTATTTATTGTTTAAATAATTTTTTTTGTTTTTATTTAATATTTGTTTTTTAAATATTAATAAATGTATATAATGTCTTACACTTTTTTATGATGAGTTTATTTATCAAAATATTCTAAAAATTAAAAATAATAATTAGTTCATTGGTATTAACGTTTATTTATTTTTCTTCTTATAATTGGAATCTGAGAAAGTAAATAGCTATGTTTAAATTAATTCATCTAAATAAAAATTTGGAGCTTATGAGAAAATAGTATCAAATAAAATGGCAACTATCATAATGTTCATAGTTGTGGTCATTGTCCATTGGTTCATCAACATATTTTTATTATATAACAATATCAAGAAGAGTTGTTATTTTAACACAAAAATTGACAATAAAAATTTGGATGACGCAATTTGACTATGTGATTAATTACATATGGTTAATAGCACTACGCGAAAAATGGTATTTTACAGCGCTTTTTTTAAGTCATTTACAGTGTTTTTTCAAAAAATTAAGCGTTGTAGTATCCAGCGCTGTAAAAAGATACAATAGCGCTCTTTAAAATAAAAAAAAAACATTGTAAATCTCTTCTAAAAATGTGCTGCTTGTTGTATTAGTTTTACAGCGCTTTTTAAAAAAAAGCGCTATAATAGGTGCATTTCTTTATTTCAATTAGATCTGTTTCTGGGATTACATCAACAATCTCCTTCATAAATCGCAATATACAATATCCGCAGTCCATGTTGTTAGTTTGACGAGAGCACTATAAAATAAAACATATAAGTCAATAAATATTTGTGCATTGATTGTTCATGAAATTTTAAAGGCATATATTTCAAACCTTTATTGGAATCCATGTGATTTATTTGATTTTTGCTTCGACACTGTAGCACCCATTTGAGCTCGGAAAACTTGTAAAGCACTATCAAATAAATGTGATTATTAGCATTAACAAACACATTATATATATATATATGTAAGAAATAAATGAATAAATGAATACAATACCTGAAGAGTGCGAAGAAATGAATATATTAGCATTAACAAGTCTTTTACGACGCTTGTCAAAAAAACGTTGTAAAATACCTTTTTTTTTTAAAAGCCTTTAATTATGTGAAAGCGCAAGTCTTTTACAACGCTTTTTTTACAGCGCTTGTCAAAAAAGCGCTGTAAAAGACCTTCTTATTTTTTTTAAAAGCCTTTTACAGCGCTTTTCCAAAAAGCGCTCTAATAGGTCCTTTAATTATGTGAAAGCGCAAGTCTTTTACAACGCTTTGTTTACAGCGCTTGTATTTAATAAGCGCTATAAAAGACGCGCTATAAAATGTCATTTTTGGCGTAGTGTAGATATTATAAATGTTGAAATTCATTAGTTATTAATTAAATGTAGTTAATTATAAATTTAAATATAATTATTTATAATTTTTAAATATTCAATAGTGTACGTCTTTTTATAGAATTTTCTCTACAACGTTTCTAAATAATTTTGCCACAAATTCTATATATCATCCACTATCTTATACTATATCTTATATTTAAATATTATTTCGTAACGTCTACTTAAAAATTTCGAAATTAATTCCATATTATTATTTCATAACGTCACATTATTATTTTATAATGTTTGTGCAACATTTTTTACATTAATTCCACATTACCACTCTATACGTATTTTTTGTTTGTATTAATCAACTTCATATTTTCAGTGCACAATCTACTTATTTGATCGTGATTGTATATATCTTTATAGAATATTAATATTGATCGTGATTGTATATATCTTTACAGAATATTAATATTGAACTTAATTACATGATAAATTTCTTCTAATTTTTATGAATTGATAGTACATATGTCTCTCTTACTTACCTTAAAATATATTTCGACTATTTATACGTGTCTCTTATTGTTGGGTGTTTCTCTTCTGTAAATTACATTGATAAAATAAAATATATATTATTGATATAACTATTTTATCAATAATCATTTGACAATTGGGATATAAAATTTCATATTGATTTTTTTAAAATTCACTTAAATTAAATAAATTAAAATATACCGGCACAATACATGGATTAACGTCTAGTTAATATTTATTACAAAAACCTAACGCGGGTTAACGTCTAGTTAATATTTATTACGAAATCCTAACTATAGTTTTTTTTTCTTATTCATTTTTATACTAACTATATTCTCTTTTATATATATCATTGATATATAAAGATGTTATTAACATTTATATGGTAATAGTTTTATAATATTAACAAAGATAATTGTTTTTTCTATTTAAATTTTATATTAAATAGTATATGAACAGTCGCGATGAATGTTTTCAACACTTAATTTAAAAAGATAAAAATACTTGTTAAATATTTAATTTTTTTAATAAATTTTGTGCACAAATTAAAGATATTTTTCTGATTCATATTTTCATTTATTATACACAAACAATTACACCAAATATTCTTCTAATCCATTTTTATTTAGAAAATTGAAAGGAAGAGCCATCACTATTGAAAGTGATTTTCATCTCAAATAAATTGGTATCTTGCACTCCTATAATCATTTTGGCATATGTCATTCATTACAAAAATGTAAAATGGAGTTGAAGTGCAAAAGATATTAGGGACTAAAATAAAGATTTTTTACTATGACATCACCTATATTCGTCCAATCAAACATCTGCACATAAATTCATTTGACTATAAATATCATAATAATATCAAATATTAAATACCACACAATTATAAAAAATTAAATCAATGAACACCTTATAAACATTTCTATTTAATATTTAATCTCATAATCTTAATATTGTCACATTAATTAGTTTATGTCTCAAATGGCTACTGATGTACATAGCGAGTCCCGAATAAAATGTTGCGAAATACGATTTTTTCGTTCATCTCACAATATATTATACTCATGAATTCAAACGCTTTCCTACCTCTTACCTTATTTAGTCACTTTGTCAAACATAGAAATCAATGGAAGTTTTCAACAGCAACTGTAGATAGACAACGTACAACGAGCGAATCCGAATAAATGATGAGTTCACAAAATCGTCGAGACGTGATTGAAAAAATTATGCAGAACAAAAAAAACAAAATGTTAAATAATTAATAATTGTTTTAGGAACAAAAATGGAGTCCAAACGAGGAAAAATAATCATACAAAAAGTCTCACCGACTCGTCAGAGCGTTATAAGGGTCGACGAAGTTAACTTCACCAAAAAATGCAAATCAATTGTGCATCTTAAAGGTTTCAATGTTACGAATCCAATAGTTATGCAAGTTTTTTGAGATGACAAACATGGTGCTTGGAATCGGCCAAAAACAACTCTTCCAAGGAGAAAAACTGAGCTACATCAGAAGAAACATTGCAACGATGATAAAATTGATGCTAAAAATGGATTAACTAGCCGATTTTATGTGGGATTAATGTTGGGATCGATACAAAAATCAAGGAATTGATGGGAATGAATTTTGGAGAAAGAGATTATCTTTTAGTATGGTTGCGTTGTGTTTTTACAGGAAGAAGATACAGTCTTTCGTAAAAAAATTTAATTGCAGATTGAAGGGTGTGAATAGCAAAGGCTCAAAACTGGGGTGTAAAACGCAAATAGTTCAAACAAAATAGTAGTATAACCAGTGAGGCATCACAATAAACTTCATACGGTTCATCTGGTTGTGACAAAACTAACAACAGTGAGATCGTCAAACGTTTCTATAATAGTCTAAAACTCGCCTCGCATTCCTCTATCCATGTAAACGGTTGGTCCTTTCTTGTAAGTTGGGTTAATGGGGGTTATAATGGGTTAATGCTTTGTTGAGTTGCCGATTATCTACACAAAGTCGTGAACGTCTGTCATTCTTCTTTACCAATACGACAGGGTCTCCCCACAGGGAAACACTTGGTCGAATAAATTTTTTCGACATTAATTCTTCTAGTTGTTCCTAATGTTCAACCAACTTAGAGAACGACATTCGATAGGGTGCAATTGAGATGCATCTAATACCTGGGTGTAATTCTATAGAAAACTTAATCTCTCGTACTGTGGTAGTCTTGGTACATCTGTTGGAAACACATTTCAGAAATCTTTAACTACTAGCATATTCTCTATCTTGGCATTGTGTGTGACTCTCACACTAGCTAAGGATAAAATCTTCCTATCTCCCTCCTTAAGAGCGACCCTGACTGAGATTTCGTACTCCCATTGAAACCGTTCGTTAAGACGAGATATTCCTCCACCATCCATATGGTAAACTCTTCCTTGAGCGGTTGGGTGTGTCACTTTAGTTGCATCCACTAAAGCACCAGCCTTAGATGCCCTACAGTCTTTAGCAAGGTTTTATGGTTTTTGACAATTGTATCATAGATTGCTCTTTTTAGTACACTTATCAGCAAGATATTATCCCATTGCCTTTCCTTTATCTCTCGAGTCTTGAATCATAGGACGATATTATCCCAGATTAGCTCCTTGAGAACGATGATACTGGTCCCGCGGAGTTTTTCATAGCCTCAATCTCTCTACACTTTTCTACTAGTGGTTGGAATTGTTTGATTCTTGAGGGAAGTATAGAATCTTGAATTTCATATCTTAGCCCATCTTGGAAACGGTGACACATGAAGTCTTCATCAACAGTCTGACGGAAATATTTGAAATATTGTGACAATGATTCAAATTTCACCGCGTATTCTCCCACAATCTTACCACCTAGATGAATTTTCAGAAAATCATCACCGAACTTTATTTTGGCGCTAGGTGGAAAATACTTATCCAAAAATTTCATCTGAAAAGATTCCAAGTTAATCTCTTCTTGAGTAGCTTCCATTATCAATTTGGTGCCCCTCAACCAATACTCGACATCTCTAAGTAATTGATTAGTGACATAATTCACTTTTAACTCAGGTGGGCATCAAATCACTTCAAATATATTTTCTACTTCTTGAAACCACTTGTTAGCTTTTTTGGGGTCAACATCTCCATGAAATTTGCGAGGGTCATGTCTATGGAAATCGGTCAAACTTCTAGATTCAATGATTCTTTCTTCCCTTTCATCTTTTCACAAGTCACGTTCATTATGTGCGTCGATAGCAACATCCATTTATGCCATAGCTTGAGCCATTTGAGCCACCCTTGATTCATCGACCCCATTAGCGGCAACACTAACACTAGGAATACATCTTAGAGGCATTGTATCCATTAAAAAAATAGTCTATTTAGTGCTAGACATCAATCTCGATTTGAAGAAAGATGTCTTCCTTATTCAACAAGAGTAAGAGATAACTATAAAAATACCACACTCATAAAAGTAGATAACGCAAAGTCATAAAAGACTCACTACAACTACCCTACAACCCAACACTGGTCAGCTTAAGACATCCCACTCACAGTCCGGATCATACCGAACTGCTCTGATACCACAATGAAATGTTGTCACATACCCGTGACTAAGTTCTAGCCACCAATGCATGCATGAATGTCCCCACCTTAGTTAGTAACAAAATAAATCACTCAACGAAAGTGTTCAAAATAAATCAGTATTTTCCTAAGCGTTCATATAACACATATTTTGAATATAATATACAAATAAAACCAATACATAACATCACAATATATTTATGTCACATATAATTCAAGTAGGAAAGAAAATGGAGTGATGCATTACCGTTACCAAAATGGTTTCTAGAGTTACATCTTCAAATAAGTAATAATTATATTTGTATTTAATTGTCTTTCAACTATATATTATACTCATGAAGTCTTACGTAATTTTTTTAACTACAGATTGAAGGGTGCGAATAGCAAAAGCTCAAAATTGGGGAGTAAAACGCAAATAGTTCAAACAAAATAGTAGTATAACCAAACAATTGCATAAAGTGGTGTATGTTGTCGTGACGTATAGGCTACTACCTTCTTATTTTGCATGAGGACACTTCCTAATTGTTGATGAGAGGCATCACAATAAACTTCATAGGGTTCATATGGTTGTGACAAAACTAGCACCAATGAGGTTGTCAAATGTTCCTTTAATAGTCTAAAATTCGCCTCGCATTCCTCTATCCATGCAAACAATTGGTCCTTTCTTGTAAGTTGGGTTAATGGGGATACAATCTTAGCAAAACCTTCAATAAATCTCTGATAATAACCGACTAATCCAACAAATCTTCTAATGTATGTAACCTTGGTTGGGTCTCTTGTAATGTATGTAACCTTAAATAATTAATAAATCTCATTTCTTGTAAGTCTCTTGTTTCCACTCCACAATTGATCTTACCTTCGTTGGGTCGACCATGATTCCCTCATTCGAGATCACATGCCCCTTAAAATTGACTTCCTCCAACCAAAATTCACAATTTGATAGGTTGGCATACAATTGTCTCTCACGCAACACTGATAAAACTTGATGTAATTGCTCCTCATGCTCCTCTTGACGTCTCGAATAAATGAGAATATCGTCTATAAATACCACTAACACTACACGAAAAATAGGATTTTACAGCATTTTTTTAAGCAATTTACAACCCTTTTTCAAACAAACAAAAAAAGCATTGTAAAAAGATACAACAGGGCTTTTTTAAAATAAAAAAACGCTATAAATTATGTAGATATATTGTACGCTTGTTATGCATATTTTATAGTGTTTATTTAAAAACGCGTTGTAAACGGTGCACCCAATATATGCATTATTATGCACCTTTTACAACGCTTATTGAAAAAGTGCTGTAAAAGGTGGCAATATAATGCATATATTGGGTGCACATTTTACAACGCTATTGCCTCCTTTTACAGTGCTTATTTGAAAAAGCGTTGTAAAATATGCACCCAATATATGCATTATAGTGCACATTTTACAGCGCTTTTTGTAACACCCTAAATTTGAACATAAATTATTTTATTAATTAAATAGGATTTTAAATAATCAATTTGATGTTAAAATTATTTTAGAATGTATGTTGATAAATTTTGTGAGTAATTTTCATTATAGGGATGCTTTCTATGATATGATGGTTTGATAGATATTATATTTAATGAGCAATATAAATAATAAATATTTTATTTTATAATTTTATATATTTTTCTAAAAATAATAGTATTTTAGTGTAATATTTTAAAGAACAAGATTTTATATGATTTTAAGTGTATACGTGAGTTGGTAATTAATATGATATTTTCTTATATGTTTGACTATTGTTAAGTGTGTACATATTTATTATAAATATATCTTATTTTAATTATTTCTAAATATATCTTATTTTAATTATTTATTCTATAAATAATTATCTTGAGATCGTAGTAATATTATGTTTGATTTTCTTTGTTTTTATGTACTTATTTGTTATATTTATTA
Source organism: Cicer judaicum (assembly GCA_037974835.1). Classification (NCBI taxonomy): domain Eukaryota; kingdom Viridiplantae; phylum Streptophyta; class Magnoliopsida; order Fabales; family Fabaceae; genus Cicer; species Cicer judaicum. The sequence goes on from JBBPBS010000858.1 coordinate 33,849, forward strand.
ATTTTTTAATTTTGACTATTTTTTAATATGATGGTATTATTATAATATGAATATTTTGAGAAATAAATATAATGTGTAGGAATTATTTTGAATGTGAAAGTTTCTGTCATTAGTAATATGTTTTTTTTTATATTGATTATTTTAATTACTCTAATTTATAAAATATTAGTAATGTTTGAAAAACTAAATGGTGTTTGGAGGAATATTAAAAAGGAGATTAAACAATTATTAATTTTATTTTAATAAAATAAAAATAATAATAGTAAAACATAAATAAAGAGACCAATATGTTTGACTCTATGAACCCTGATTGTTAATAAAATAAAACAAAGAAAAGAGAAGGGAGTTGGACGGGCAGCCATGGAACCAAAGAGTAAACACAACAACAACTTATCGTTCGACATCGGTAATCGATAATTGTTCCATAAAAGTTTCTCCGTTTTCATCCAAATTTGAGTATGTTATTTCGTTCATCTAACTCGTTAATTAAACATAATTTTCCAGATTTTTAACAACCCCAATTTCTCTTTAAAATATCCGACTTCTTCGTTTGTAGAATTCATTATTTTGCACCGTTCTCCTTCACCGTAAGTCCGATATGAGTGAAACCAACGCCAAAACGACCGTGTAAAAAGTGAGTATATTATCCACTGATTGGGTTTCTAATTTATGGTAATTTTCCTTGACCGAATTTCAAATTTAGTTTTTAGAGTATCTTCTATTAATTTATTTTTTAACGTTTACCCATAAATTATCGAGTTAGATCGATTGAAGGACAAAGAGTCAATGAACAAAGGTTGTTTGCTCATGGAATCGTATTCTTGTGTGAAAGCGTCAAAATAAGGTAAGGAGTGAGAGAGCATTTGATTTCATGAGTATTATATAATTTGAGATGAACGGGAAAACTGTATTTCTCAACGATTCATTCGGGGCTCGCTACGTGTGGCAGTAGCCCTTTGAGTGATAAATTAATGTTAAAATATGGGAATTGTGAGATTAAAATATGGAATAGAAATATTTATAAGGTGTTGATTGATTTAACTTCTTTAAATGTGTGGTATTGGATATTATTGTGATGTTTGATTTATTTTTATTAAATGTGTGATATTTGATATTATTGTGATATTAGATGTTGAATGAATTTGATGTATATGTTTGATTAGACGTGTTTATGTGATGTGATAATAAAAAATGAATTTATTTTGATACATTTATGTGATTATGATGATGTATAATTAATAATAACGATGTTATAAATTTGTGATGCTATAAATTTGTGATGAGTTATGTGATGAGATATGATTAATGGTAGTGATGCTGTGAATTTGTGATGGGAATATTGAAGTAACCACATTGTGAAGTAGAATCTAAGTCCATGCATAGCATTGCATTTTATTGTAATTGTTTTGTTGTTATTAATATGTATCATGTGTGGTGATAATTTCTCTTAGACAATTTGATGTTACAGTGAAATCTATCGATTTTCCTTGAGTGATTTTGACCTTTGACTATGATATTTTCTTGATGATGTATTTGTATAATGATACGGTCCTATTATACTATCATCATGATTTCAAAACTCACATCCTTCATTGTTTGTGTTTGACTGGCTAGGCCCTGCGTTTGTGAAATCCCAGTTATTAGAGGTTAATGAGTCTTGATGTTCAAGTTTGGGAGGAATCCCACTCTGATGGTGATACCGGGAATAAGGGTTTTAATTTGTATTTTACTTATTTAATTTGAATCGAATTTTTGTATGAAAACCTTAGAATAATAAGTTTTTAGAATTAAATCAAGTAATTATACTTAAATCAAGCTTATCAAAATTGCACTATTTTAATGAATAAAATAAGTTTAAAGTGTTTTTATTTTTATTGTTGAGAAACATAATATCCTAAATTAAATATAAAGTTTTTTTTCTTGAAAATATCACTACAAGAAAACACTCCCTTTGTGGCCAACTTTATAAATATTTTGTGGCCGAATAAAACCCTCACAAATTTGTGACCAAAAAAGCCCTCACAAAGGTTAAAAATGAAATTGGTCATCTTTTGTGGCTGAAAAAGCCCTCACAAATTTTTTATTTTTTAACTGGATTTTGTGGCTGCCTAAGTCCTCACAAAATCACAACATTGTGAGGGTTTAGTTTTATAAATTTAGATTAGTTTTAAAAAAATAGGAATGATGTTGTTTACGTATTAATATATGATAAGTTAAAGTTTCAAACCACAGTTAAAATATATTGGTTTTAATATAATTATTATTTAAAAAAACATTATTAAAATAATGGATGATATTAATATTTTTTGTTAAAAATAAGTCTTGATATTTAAAAAAACCTCATAATTGACATATATACTTGTATAATGATATAGTCTTGATTAATAATTTATTATATTGTTTGCAAATTAATTAATATATAATCCCCTAATTGACATATATATCAAATTTATTGATTTAAAAAAAAATATTATTAAAATTTATCATATTAATTATTATTTTTTGTTATAAGTATTGATATTTTATTATATTATTTATAATTTAGTATATTGTTTGCAAATTAATATATATATATATATATAATGTTTATTTAA
>JBBPBS010000858.1:36666-66517 GCA_037974835.1 Cicer judaicum
AATTATAATTTTAATTATTAATTTTAATTTTAATATTTAATATTTAATATTTAATTTTAATTTTATTTTTATTTTAATTTTATTTTAATTTAAATTATAATTTATTTATAATTTACATTAATTTAAATTAATGTTTAATTATAATTATTAATTTGAATATTTAAATATTTTATTATTAATATTTTATTATTTAAATTAATCTTTAATTTAATTATTAATCTTTGTTTTCAATTATATTAACATTAGTTTATTATATATATATATATATATATTAAATTTAATTTATAATTAAATTATATTTCAAATTTAATTTAATTATAATTTAAATTTTAATATTATAATTATATTAATTTATTATATATAATAATGTAATAAACTATTAATTTGGAATTAAAAATTAATTTATTAATTACGTTGGCATTTGTGGCGGCCAAAAGCCCTCACAAATGCCAAGTCAGCAATCCTCTGCATCAGGCAAATTCAGCTTTCCGTTGTGGCGGCCTATACCCTCACAAAGGCAGACTTTTGTGGCTGCAAAAGCCCTCACAAATGCCTGTATTTTGTGGCTGCAAAAACCCTCACAAATGCCAACGTGTTTCAGCTCCTTTGTGGCTGTAAAAGCCCTCACAAAAATTTGTGACCAGCTTTTTTGTGGCTGCCAAAAGCCTTCACAAAAGCCACATTTGTGGCTGTTTTTTTCCCTTTGTGAGGGCTTTTGGCCCTCACAAAATTGGTGTTTTCTTGTTGTGTATATTTTTATTTATTCGGTGCAAATTTTTATACAACTTCTATGACATTTATTTTTCTTCATTTGATTTAGATATTATTATGTTGGATATTCAACGTTTTTTGTCATATACAGATCTTTATATATGCTTTGCGTGGGTTAATATTATTGTACAATACTTAGAGATGAAATTAAAATTCTTCAAAAGAAATGGAAATACATCACTATTAAAAATCAGCTTTTTAATTGTGGATTTTCTTGATATGGGTTAAAAATCTTCAAGAAACATATTACATGAGGATTTTCTTGCGGAATCGTGTCCCCGTGTAGTGTGAGTAATTATTTTATAAAAATATCTGCAGCAAAATTAATTTATTTTATGTGAACCGTTTTCCTCCAACCAATTTCATTAAGACTGTATTGAATGTAGGGAAAATAATCGCATTGTTTTGCTATCTATTCCTCTAGCTTAGTCACATGTCCATGTCCTCGTTACATATGTAACGATGCCTAAGAAAAAAAATAACCTGCTTGTACATATATGTGAAGTAGAACCATTTATGACTAATATTGAAAGAGAAATTAATTTTATCAATGTTTTGAACCTGTTTTAATGTCAAAAATATTGAAACCTTAGCTATATTCGATATTAAAAGATTTTTGATTGAGAATTATTATATAAGCGTTTGCACTTTGTTTTGGATTCGCCAAGGATTTCTTTCAAAACTATATGTGTTACATTTTATATTTCAAGTTGGGGTTTGGGTACTGCATTATGTTTTCAAATCACAAGTTTGTAAGCATTTCCTTAAGAAATGATCTATAATAAGTCTTCCGATATGTAACATTTGGATTCAATTTCTTACTATTTAAACAATAACTTCATTTCATCAATATAAATATATAGATTATTCGTTTTTAGATTATTCTTTTTCTCCTATATTTTTTATGGTTTTTTCATTTTATTAATAATCTTTTTAGAGTATTACAAATATTAATATATTTGACACTTTAATTTATCACAAAGATACATTTGTACTTTTAATTTAAATGTTATTCGATATCAATTCTCCAATTTTAAATTCACAAAATTCAAGTTCAACCTTATTAATTGAGATGTCAATTTGTAATATTATTAGTTACAAATGCTAAAAAAAATTTAAACAAAATAATTATGACTAATTATTCAACTAAGATAGTTGAGCAAAAATGATACAAATTAACAAAGTCAAAATTTTAAATGTAAATAAATAAATTATGTTTATGAAGAAAAAAATTATTTTCATTTCACATTGACATATTTAAAATTTTAATATTATCTTAAATCTCGACGTCGACAATTAATTATAATATTAATTATATTAAATCTTAAAAATTACATATACTCATTAAAAAAACATATCATCATCTGTGCAACACACAAGTCACAATTTAGTTTTAAGTCTTAGAAGCAATGATCTTTCATTCATCCAATATATTTTTGTTCATATAATTCTCAAGTAGAGATCTTCAATTTCCAGTTATGGTGTTGCAATTGTCCTGTATTAGTATTGTTCAAAAAATTACATATGGGACATGAAAGCCCAAAAAATAACAATAAACTTCCTACCTTATTTTATGAAGTAAGAATCAAACTCAGTACGCCAAAGCTAATAACACACATTCTTCACACCAACCTTACTGTCTAATAAGGCTTAAATACCAATATTATTATTATTATGCAGATACCGCATATAGTGCAACTGTTTTCAGAAAACATGTTTATTTTTAACCCAAAATAGTCCTATAGTACTTTTATTTTATCATCACTTACTAATCTCATTTTAGATTCTTATAGCATCAAGGCATGATTTCCCTTCTAGCTTGCGTGAGAAGAATGCTTTGTAGTAATCTCCTACAGAAAGTGTTTTGAACAATGCAGGCCTTTCAGGAGTAACAAGTGTTGGTGTTGGACCTATAACTTTGTTCCTTAGAGGTCTGTGAAATGTTGCAATTGAAATCCTCTCTTTCTTTGAGTTAACTGTAGCTCGATGTTCGATACTTCGATAAATTCCATTGGTCAGTATCTGCATAACAATTTAAGGTGATATAATATCAATGGTTCATTTATTGATCACTTTAGCAACTTATCATTTTAAAAGAGTCAAATTCAATCGGTATCAATGAACTCAAATTTGATTTTCATTCTTACACACTCATCAAAACACCGGAAAAGATAAAATAATAAGAGCATTTATGACTAATTTTTCAATAATTACCTCCGAAATGTCACCAACGTTTATGACAAAAGCGTTGGTGATTGGTTTAATTGGAATCCATTGTCCATCTTTTCTTATTTGGAGGCCTTCAACGTCATTGGCTTGGAGAAGGATTGTTAAGGCACCAGCATCAGAATGAGGATTGAGTCCAATGACATTTTCTGGTTGGGGACATGGAGGGTAGTGATTCATCCTAATTGATTGACTCAGATCATCAAATAACTCTACCATTTCATTTGGTTCAACTTTAAGTGCTTTTTCCATATGTTTGATGATTGTGATGCAAATTTTCTTCAATTCTAAACAATAGGTGTCCAAATTACTTCTGCAATATGAAACAATGTTTGTTAGAGTAATACTATCTCTTTGTCCATAAATATAAGATTCTGTTGAAGAGAGAATTAGTTTATATTTTCATTAGAGTATATATTACACATTACAGAAAAAGATGCAACATTATTAAGAGTATATAACCTGAATGGTTGGGGAAAATTTGGAAATAAGCGAGGATTCCTTGCATTGGATGGAAGAGTATCAATGAAGAATAAATCTGCCCATTCTAACTTTTGATTCTCAGATACAACAAATAATTGCCCAAACCCTTCCATATCTTCTGGGGTTTGCCAAAACTTCTTCTTCTCTTCCATTGGAATACTTAAAAACTCTTGAACACCTATCTTCACATTTTCCACCAACGAAGGGTCGACTTCATGATTAATCAGCTGTAATCAATTTCAATTTTATAAGTCTTACAAAATTTTAAAATTAGATAGTATAATAGCCATGGTTTTAAATTGTGGTTATGACAGAAATTACGGTTGCAGAGACCTCTTAAACGGTAATATTCCTGTAGAAATTGCAGTTGTGGACCTCAATTTAGGACCATGATAATACCTATATATTGCTTTAGGGAGTAGTGACTCACTTCAATGTTAATGATATGTGGTTGTTGCTATCAAAACAAAAACTGTATACTGACATATATAATATTTACAAATATCTAATCTTTTCGATCAAATACTTTTTAATATTATTTCAATATCTTGTTATTCAATAGTAGAACTTCTTCAAATTTGCATAACAGAACTAGAAACATTGAACAAAGCCAACAAAATAATCTAGGACTTATTTAAAAATCTAATAGTCAACTCATTTGAATCAAGGACTTATTTAAAAATAACAAAATAATCTAGTGATCTTCATAGTAATCAAATCTATATAATTAATAAGTTCGCTTGGTGAGCAAATGATTATTGAAAATGAGGTTAGAAATTCGATCTATGCTACTAGCATTTACCATTTTTAGTGACAAAGCCAATGTAAAAAGTTCAAACCTGGAAGAATCCCCATTCCTTACAAGCATGGTGTAGCTTCTCTAGCTCAGTTTCATCTTCATGTAACAATTTACTTAGGTCAATTACAGGAACTTGTGGTAAAGAAGTTGTATTGGATAGAACAATAGGGTCTTGATTTAGTTGAAGATATTTTTCTGGAATTTCTAAGAGGGACTGCTTTGCAAGCTCGTGGACAGAAGGCACCAATAATGATGTTCCCAACTTGGACATTTTTCTTCAAATGATTAATCCCTTTACAATAAAATTATATATTTTAACGAATGCAAATTGCTTCAGATGAAACTATAAAATATTCAAAGTTAAAGGAATTTGATTTATTGATGCACTATATTATTTTAAAATAGTTTTACATCTGTAATGGTGAATATTCCAGTACTATAGAATTTTATTGGTTATTTATTTCATGTTATTTTTTACATTTATTTTAAATTAAATTTAAATTTTTCAATTAACTTGGTACGTAACAAAAACTAGAGAGACTCCTTATACTTTTATATGTTGTCACAATATTTTATTGTTATCATTAACGGAGTCAAATTTTTTAGATAAACTCATAATAAAACTAAAGAGTTTCAATTAGTTCAATTTCTATTTGTCTTTTACTTTATATATTTTTATGTTAGATTCAAAAATTTATATCTTTATATTTATGATCTTTGATATTTCATTCAATAAAATAAATTAAAATAATTGAAGAGACTGTAAATAATTTAAACATTGCACTACACCTTTAGAAAATTCATATGAAAAGGAAACGTATTTTTTGTCCAATGAAAAGAAAATGTTTCTATCCAAAATTAAAAAATAAATAAAATGTTCAAAGGGCAAAATCATCGATATGAATCAAAATAGTTATATACTAACATAACATCCATATTAACACCACCAAGAACTTTTAAAGCCAATACATTATACAGATCTATAAGACCATCAAGAACTTTTAAAGCCAATACAGATCTAAAAGTTAAATTTTGAAAATACAATTAGTAGTATAATTAAGATACAGTTTTTTCATATTCAACTCCAGTTCATATATATATTCATAAACAACAAAAAGTGAACAGAGATGCAAGTTAATTTAAAGATGAGATATTTCATACCTTAAGATAACTTGTGAATGATGATTTGGGATAATACACTATGTTAGATGAAGTGAAACGCTTGAATGAAGACTATTCAAGTATATATGATTAGAAAATGAATATGTTATTGGTGAACAAAGAAAGACAGAGCACGTTTCTTCAACGTACGCGTAGAGAACAAAAATGTTTTTTTTTCTTTCTATTTACTAAAAGTACACAAATGCTATACCTACCCACTTAGTGTATAAGTCGTGCGTGTTTTTTTAAACTATTATATATGTTATGTAGATTGTTACTGTTTGATATCTAATTTTTTAAAGGTGAGATAGATTTTCATTTTTGCAAGAACATGCCCTTTGACTTTGTGTTGATGTTACATGCTTAATCGTTTTGATTATGAAATTTTCGTCAAGATCTATTAAAAGATGTCATAAAATGTATGATCTACTTCGAAATTATTTTTTGTTATTGAAATTAAATTTCAAAATTTTATGTTTTGTAGACATAATTTTTTTATAAAATATATAGAACAGTTATCCAGATTAACTAAAACTTTTCTATACATTTTATAAAATTTATTCATCAAAAAAACTTTTAAGTAAAAGGGGCACAATAATTTCAGTCGGTGTTATTTTTTATTAAAAAAATTGTTGTCATTATTCTAAAAATATTTTGATAATGCATACTTTTATAATCTGCCGAAGTAGTTAGACGTAATTGTCAGCTTGAAATTTCAACATTATTTTTTCTTTATAAAATTAAGGTGAACAGGTGATGATTTAGTCATTCGAGCTAAAAGAATATTTTATAAAACTCAAACCGCATAACCTCCGTATCTAATGTTAACCAAACCCTTGGAATTAAATTTCAACGTTGATTAATAATAAATAATAAATAATCAATATTTTCACGTCGTAATATTCATAGACTTTATTATATTTAAAAACATTTTAGTATTTTTACTTTTAGTTGTTCTGAGTTTTTTTATAAATTTATCATTTTCAAATTTAATAATTTTAAATTGTATTATTTATAATTGATGTAGTTTTTAGTAATTCGAATGATTGGATATTTTTTAAAAGAATATTTGTCAATCATTTTCTTTACATTATTGTTTTACAGTGTATTTGGTTAGTGAAAGCGATAGAAAAGAAAATTAAGTAATAGAATAGAAATTAAAAAGTTATTTTCATAGGTTTACTCCACTAGAACTAATTCAATTTGAGGTTTGTCAAAAAGTAAAAGTTTAATTGTATTTTTTGTTCTCCTATTTTAATTGAATTGCGAAAGTAGTCCCTCAATTTTATTTTTTTTTTTATTTTTGATCCCCAAATAGAATTTTGATCCAAAATTTGATGAAGTGTCATTTATGTTTTAAGCCGTACTACACCATTTATGATAATAGATTTCAGGTATAATTGTTGCACCACAGGATCTTGAGACATAGTGTGATTTAAATAAACTAAAAAATAAGTAAATAAAAAACAAATTCATCAAATTTTGGTCCAAAATTCTGTTTTGGGAACTAAAATTAGAGAAAAATAAAATGAGTGAACTACTTTCGCGATTAAGCTAAAATAGAGAAATAAAAAATATAATTAACCCAAAACTAAATATAGGTATCTCTTTTAGTAGAGATTCAAACATGAGTTCATTATATTGTGAAAGTCTAGCCCCTTCCGTTACACTTGACCTCGTTGAAGAAGCTAAAAAGATATTTAAATAGTTTGAAAAAAAAAATATAAAAGTAGAAAAATAGTAAAGTTTTCTCCTTTTCAAAAGGTGTTAGCTTACTTGTTAGAGTTATTCTTTATAATCTCAAGAGACAAAGTTGATATCTCTTAACACTTATAAAATAATCATTAATATTACTTTAATTTAATTAATAGATAACAATCCTCCTATTTCCTTATGAAGTTGTTGATAAAAAGAATAAATTATGTGGTATCCAATTTCCTTCTTCTCCTTTTTGTTGCCATCGCCTCTTTCTCTCTTTTTTCTTCTAGCACGACCACGTTGCTGCTTGTTGTTGGCTTAGGGATTTCAAATCCTTTTTTGTTTTCACATTGGCCTAATCCAATTAAATTACCTTATTCATTTTTATTTTATTTCTTTAATAATAATAATAATAATAATAATAATAATTTGTGGGTTACATTTCGAGAGTGAGCTCACCCAACAAATTTCTCCCTCGTGACTCAAGTGTGAAGGTGCTGCTAAATCATGTTTGTTTTTTTCTACAACATATCATTTTCGACATAGGCATGACATTCGTCGTCATATATGAACCATTCTTAACAATATGAATCTTTTCAATTGAAAATGACTTCATTTCAAGTGCATCTTGTGTCCAATGATACTGCACCTTAAAATGTTTCGACTTTACATGACAAGTCGCATTCTTGCTGAGATGGACTACACTTTGATTGTCGTAGAATAACATTGACTTGCCTTGCTTGAGGCCTAACTTGTGTAAGAATTTTTTTTATAACCAAAAGTAGATTTTCTAAAATCAATATCACTTGTCGTATCTACATATGTGTAGTCATCCAACACAAGTTTCAATAACACAACAAAATAGGGGCTTGAATTGTGTTAGAGTTTATAAAAATAATAATTTAAAAAGAAAAACACACAAGAACATTATATTGGTTTACCACCGATCTAACTGGCTACATCCAATACCTTCATTTGAATGATTTTTTCTAGTAATTAAACCTAAATTACAAAAACCACTTAACCTCATCCAATTAAGTTAACTCGACCTTCTGATTTCAATTGCAACATATTGAGGCAAATACAACAGCCATTAATGGGCCAAATTACAAGTCTTTGTTTGGTTTATCTTTGACTCTCAATGGGAGGATATGTAAGTGTCTAACACTATCTAGTACTTGAATACGTTCTAAGTATTCCAACAATATGTGTTTGTACAAGTGCTTACTATTCAAACAATAATTATGTTTGAATATGTTCTAAGTATTTAATGTTGATCAAAATGTTTGATGTTCAAAGTAAGATCAATATTTTTTCTATCAATGTTTTTCAAAGTTCTAGGTCCAAAACTTCTTCAAAGTATTTGATGTTGTTCTTCATTTATGTTCAGAACTAACTTTTCACATTTTCTCACCTTTTGCAAAGTAGTTTGATGAGAATTGTTGTTAGGTTTTTCAATTGCAGTTCTATTGTTCTCTTTTGTTGTTATATTGCTGAAACAAAGAAGAATCCCTTTTATATTTAAATATGGAACATATGTCCTGCTTCAATATTGAATTGAAACATCACTTTGTTTTAATTGTTTTATATCTGAATTGATGCTTTGAATCGATCAAATGTTTTGTTGCTTCAGTTCTGACCGTTTCTGTAGATTCAAATTTTTTATGACCATTGTTAGTGATAATTTCTTTGCAAACCATTTATGCCTCTTAAAAAACACTTAGCCAATATTTCCATTTGGTTCAATTTGAAAGGTAATTGACTGGAACATGTTAAGAAAAACTCTCAAATTAAAGTTTTGACGAAAATAAACAAAGTTTAATTGAGATTGTTAATTATGATTCTAAAATGTTATATTAATTTAACTTGTGCTTTTGAGTGAATTAAATCAAAGATATGAATCAAGCAAAGCAAAGAAATCATATAAAAATTGAACAAATAAAACAAGAACATTATGGATAAAAAGGATAATGTTCTCCAGGATCAAGATTGATCATCACAGCCTCAAGATCAATCAATCTCCATTAATTCAAAGAAGATTTTGCGTCTGAAATTCATGCTAATGTTATCAGTACTTGGCAATGAACAAGTAGGATCCATTCAAGTCAAAAAAGTCATTTGAATCACTAAGCTAAAAGGTCATGCAACAAGCAAGTTAAAACAAGTATGAACCTTCTCCAGTTTAAATGTCAAGAAAGTTAATCAATCTTGAACTGTACATGTCATCCAGATTGATCAGGAAGTCATTTGGAATGATCAAATATTGATCATTAATATCCAAAAAGTTCAATACTAGGCAGTCCAGATTGATTATCAATCTCTGTTTATGTAGAAGTTCAATATCAATCTCCATATTTCTATAGAAGTTAATCATCATTCTTCAAACTGTTTTGAACAGAATCGAGTCTCCAAATCAAAGATATGGCATCAACAAGTTTATGTGAAGAATGAAGGATCATTCATCACAAAAGCAATATGATCAAGAACGAATAAACCAGCCCGATCAAACAGATTTCAAAAAACATTCAAAGACTGAATATTTTTATTCACATACAATAGTTTTAGTCAAAAAGACAGAGCACTACCAACAACTATTTTGACCATCATTAAATACTCCAAAAGACCTATAAAAGAAAGGTCAATGCTCAAGAAAATAGCAGAAGTTCAAGTGCTATCAAGTATTACAAATCATTCACATTCTTATACGTGAAATTCTCATTTTTCCAAAGAAAGATTCAGTTCAAATTACTTTGTTATTATTGTACTGAATTTTTTGTAAAGAATTGTATCTCAAACAAGAGATGAGACATCTCAGATTCTTTCAAAACAATCTCATCATTATTGTAAAACTCAAACTATAAGAGTTTAGTATAGTTTGAATAAATTGTTTGAAATTCTATCATGGCTGATAGGTGAATTGATTAAATCTCTTACTAGGTAGAAAGAAATAAAGATTGTAACAAATCAAAGCTGATCTAAATTAGGTGCTGTAAAACCAAGAAAGTTTTTTGTTTTAAATACTTAGTGGAAAAACTCACAGTTGTGAGGACTGGACGTAGCCCAAGTTGGGTGAACCAAGACACATCCTTGTGTGATATTCTTTCTCTTATATCCTTATTTATTAAGCCTGATTAACTACTTAAATTAAAACATAAACTAACTTTCTGTTTTTCAACTAACCAAGAACATTCTCCGTTTTCTGGAAAAAACCAAGAACGTTCTCCATTTTGTGTTTTCTTAACCAATATCATTCTTGAGTTAAATCCTTAAGGTTTTCAAGAATTTTTAAATAGGAACATTTACAATTCAAATCCCCCTTCCTGCTTCAATATTGAATTGAAACATTAATTTGTTTCAATTTTTTTATATATGAATCGATGCTTTGAACCGATTCAATGTTGTGTTGCTTAAGATCTGACTGTTTCTGTAGATTCGAATTTTTTATGACCATTGTTAGTGACAATTTCAAACCGTTTATGCCTTTTAAAAAACACTTAGCCAATATTTCCATTTGGTTCAATTTGGTAGGTAATGGACTGGAACATTCTTTGTATTTTTCCAAGTCTTTTTCTGAACTTTGACTTCTTCCAGAATTAGTTCCAAAGGCAAAATTATCAGTTTTAGGATTAGAGGCAATATTTGCCTATTTCAGAGTATGAAATGAAATCCACTAGATTTCATCAAAAACACATCATCCAAGTCATACACAATTTTCTAGAATAACTGTTTTCCATCAGAGTTATTGACTTTTCTTAAGATTATGACTTTTTGTAAATTGAATTTGGTGCATCAACTTTCATTAGATATGTTGACTTTAGTCTAATGCATTGTCTTTTGTCACAATCAGAAGTATGAAAGTCAGAGTCTTTGTGTAAGTACCAGAAGCAAAGCCAAACATATAAGAGTCAGATTGGAGTGTGTCAATATCAAAAGTAGAGTCAAATGTTAATGTGTGAATATTAGAGACATAGTCCATAATCTGCTTGTGTTGAAATAGTTTTCAAAAACAAAGGCAATCATCATAGGATTGATAAAATTAGTTTCACGTTATGATTCTATTTCTCTTTATTCGATTATATTGTTATTTTGATTGCTTAATTCGAATCTCAATAGAATTGATAAAATTAGTTTGACAAAATTCAGTTTCTACATTAAATAAATTGTAGTTTTTCGACGCTTTATCATTAACTGTAATATATCGATTAGTGTGATGTTTAATCTAGTCAAAGAAACATAATTACATAAGGTTGATTACGCTTGTTGGATCAATTCTATAGTCAAATAGGAACAGATTCACGATTCAGAAATTAAATCCGATGATAAAATATGTGATAGGTCTGAAACTCTCGAATCAATGGATTAATCATTTTCTTAATTTGCTCATACCTGACATCGAATCCCCTCCTTTTCTTTTTTTAATTTCACTGATTCTCAATTCGGTTAATATAATAAGAATTCCTTGCAAAACGACTCAAGTTATTGCCCCTACACTACGTTTTATTATTTGTATTTGACTTGTGTGCTATAGCAGATCAAATTGGCGTCGTTGCCAGGGACTCTTTCATAACAATCTTCACCAATCTTAGAGTACTACTAACCATGCTAAAAATTGTTTTTTTATTTTTTTTATGTTTTGTTACTCTACAAGTCATGTAGGCTTGTTGTTGCTAGCTCGCGTATGCACTTTGCTAGTCAAAATAATAGGTTTTCAAGCGGCTTTCTCTGGTTGGTCCAAAATTTTGTCAAAAAATCACCCAAAAAAAATAAAGGAACAACATTCGACCATCAAAATCCTAAATTCCTTCGTTTAGACCACTTTTTTTTTTTTTTATATTCTCAAAAAAATTGCGTTATCTTTATTTGATTTTTAGAAATTGTTTTTGGTATTTTCAAATTTTTTGGATTTTATGTGATAAGATTTTTCAATTTCCATTTCAATTTTAGCGATAAGGACATAGTTAGAATTTTCAGAATTGTGTGTTGCATTGCATTGTTATATTTTCATGATGCATGACTAGGGCTAGTTCTGTGAATCTGCATTCCCTTAACCCTAGAATAGATATGACTTTTCATATACTTCGTAGACTTAATATAGTTGTCAGTGCGAACGAGTCAGATATTGAAAGTGATTCTTTGTGTGAGTTCACTAATCAAAATTCGGATTATATGAATAATAGAACCTTAAGACAACTTGATCCACCTGGTGTTACTTATAATGCATTGTGTATCAAATATCTTGAATTTTTAGTACCATTTGAACAAAAATCTGGTTTAATATACTTGCTTTCAAGATTAATGGTTTTGCAGGTGAGGATTCCTACAAACCTTGAAGGAGTTCCATGTTGTGTGTTCTACCATGAAGCCTCAAAGAGTTATAGAACACCACATCAAGTTGAGAGCCTTCCCAATCTCACTTCAAGATGTTGACAAGGACTAGTTGTACTACCTCTAGTCAGGCTATTTTACAAGTTGGAATTATCTAAAGAAGTTATTCCAAGAAAATTTATTCCATGTCTCAAGACCTGCTTCAATAAAAAAAATGTGTGGCATTAGAAAGATTGACAGAGAATCATTAAATGAGAATTGAAAGAGATTCAACAAATTAGCGGTCAGCTGCCCTCATCACTAAATTTCTAAACAACTGATTATCCAGTATTTTTATGAAGGTTTGCTACATATGTAATTCAAAGTGTTGAGAATGGGTGTGAATAAAATTCAAGCTTCTTCCCATAGGAATCTAGAAAGCAGACTTAATGAGAATCTCCAATTTCAAAGCAAAACAACGCGTCTTCATTGGAGGACCTTGTCAAATAGATGGTTGTCAAGAATCTCCAATTTCAACAAAGAACATATCCACCATTCAGAATTTGGAAACAAAGATTGGCTAGCTAGCAACTTCAATTAATCAGATGCAGACTCAGGGATCAAACCAACTACCTGCCCCATCAATAGTAAATCTAAATGCTCCTTATATCAGTGGAATTACCTTGAGGTCTGGCAAAGTTGTTGAAATATCAAAAGTACCTGAAACTGCTACTAATTGATAAAATTTGTGATAGATCTGAAACTCGAATAAGTGGATTAATTGTTTTGTTCATCCGTTAAATCAAAAATCAAACCCCCCCCCTTTTAATTTTAACTTTCAATTCGATTATTATTATTATATCAGAAGTCCTTACGAAACAATTCGAGTTATCACCTCTATTTACATTTTATTAATTGCAAATCCCAAATTCCTTCGTTTAGACAATTTTTTCAATTTTTATATTCTCCAAAAGAAAATTTGTTACCTTTATTTGATTTGTAGAAATTTTTGGTGGTATTTTTATATATTTTGGATTTCATTTGATAGGGTTTTCGATTTTTCACATAAATTTTAGCAATAGAGACATTGTTGGAATTTTCAGAATTGTTATTTTGCATTGCATTCTTATGATGATGCATGGCATCAGGCAGATTGACAAGGAATCATTACATGAGTATTGAGAGATATTCAAGAAAACAGCGGTCAGCTGCTGTCATCACTAAATTTCTAAACAATTGATCATCCAGTATTTATATGAAGGTTCGCTACCTATGCAATTCAAAGTGTTGAGAATGGGTGTGAATAAAATTCAAGCTTCTTCCCACAGGAATCTAGAAAGCAGACTTAATGAGAATCTCCAATTTCAAAGCAAAACAATGCGTCTTCATTGGAGGACCTTGTCAAATAGATGGTTGTCAAGAATCTCCAATTTCAACAAAGAACATATCCACCATTCAGAATTTGGAAACAAAGATTGGCTAGCTAGCAACTTCAATTAATCAGATGCAGACTCAGGGATTAAACCAACTACCTGCCTCATCAATAGTAAATCTAAATGCTCCTAATATCAGTGAAATTACCTTGAGGTCTGGCAAAGTTGTTGAAATATCGAAAGTACCTGAAATTGCTACTCATTGATAAAATTTGTGAGAGATCTGAAACTCGAATAAGTGGATTAATTTTTTTGTTCATCTTTTAAATCAAAAATCAAACCCACCCCCCCTTTTAACTTCAACTTTCAATTCGATTATTATTATTTTATCAGAAGTCCTTACGAAACAATTCGAGTTATTACCTCTATTTACATTTTATTAATTGCAAATCCCAAATTCCTTCGTTTAAACAATTTTTTCAATTTTTATATTCTCCAAAAGAAAAGTTTTTACCTTTATTTGATTTGTAGAAATTTTTTGTGGTATTTTTATATATTTTGGATTTCATTTTATAGGGTTTTCGATTTTTCACTTAAATTTTAGCAATAGAGACATATTTGGAATTTTTAGAATTGTTATTTTGCATTCCATTCTTATGATGATGCATGGCATCAAGCAGATTGACAAGGAATCATTACATGAGTATTGAGAGAGATTCAAAAAATTAGCGGTCAGCTGCCCTCATCACTAAATTTCTAAACAATTGATCATCCCGTATTTTTATGAAGGTTTGCTACCTATGCAATTCAAAGTGTTGAGAATCGGTGTGAATAAAATTGAAGCTTCTTCCCACAAGAATCTAGAAAGCAGACTTAATGAGAATCTCCAATTTCAAAGCAAAACAATGTGTCTTCATTGGAGGACCTTGTCAAATAGATGGTTGTCAAGAATCTCCAATTTCAACAAAGAACATATCCACCATTCAGAATTTGGAAACAAAGATTGGCTAGCTAGCAACTTCAATTAATGAAATATCAAAGGTACCTGAAAGCTAATGAAATATCAAAGGTACCTGAAACTGCAATGAAAAATTACAAGGTTTGTGAGGATACTTTGATATCTAAAATTGTTGATATTGAGCAAAATATATCACTTCCTTTTCCTCAAAGGGCAATGAAGAATAAGAAAATGTACGAGGAAGATAAGGACAAGGAGATCCTGGATACATTTAAGAAGGTGGAAGTGAACATTCCCCTTCTTGAAGCAATTAAACAGATTCCAGGATATGCAAAATTTCTAAAAGATTTGTGCACAAACAAGAGAAGGTTAAAAGGTAATGAAGGAGTAAACATGGGGAAAAATGTTTCTGCCCTCATTCAGCCCATGCCTCAGAAATGCAAAGATCTAGGAACTTTTTCCATTCCATGTACCATAGGCAATAGTCAACGTGAAAATGCTATGTTAGATTTAGGAGCTTCCTTTAATGTTATGCTTACATCTATTTTTAACTATTGTGCTATTGGACCTTTACAAAGTACAGGTATTACCATTCAATTGGCGAACAGGAACAATGCTTGTCCTGCTCGACTTGTGGAGGATGTACTTGTTCGAGTTAATGAATTCACATTTCATTCATATTTTTACATTATGGACATGGAGGGAGATTATAAGTCCAACAGGGCGCCTATCATCTTAGGCAGACCATTCTTGAAAACTGCTAGAACAAATATTGACGTGCATATCTGAACACTATACATGAAATTTGGTTATAGCATTGTAAAATTTAATATCTTTGATGCTATGAAACACCCCATGGAAGAGCATTCGATTTTTCAAATTGAATTGCTTGCTAATTTGGTTGATGACACTTACCCCAATATGTTTGCTACTAATTTTCCTTCATTGTCTGTTTTATATGATATTTATACTTGTGAATACTATACAAACACTCAATTGTGCTTTGTGTGTGCTGAGATCAAACTTGCCTTGCAGGTTGATCATTGTGCTAATATTGTTATTTCTACTAACATAATTGATTTTGCAGACTTAGCTTCGACCACTGGTGTTGTACCTTCCATTGAACAACCACCGACTATAGAGCATAAACCACTTCTTGAAATTTTGAAATATGCATATTTAGAAGGAAGTGGCAAGTTACTTCTAATTATTTCAGCCAAACTTGAAGATGAACAAGAAGAGAAGATGTTGCATATTTTGAGAAAACACAAAAAGACAATCGGATGGACCTTGGTTGATATTCCTGGTATTAGCCCATCCATGTGTATGCATAGGATACTACTAGAGGATGGGGTAAAATCATTCAGGCAGCCCCAAAGACGACTTAACCTATTAATTTTGGATGTTGTAAAAAAAGAAGTGACCAAGCTCTTGCAAGCAGGCATTATATACCTATCTCTGATAGTCAATGGGTGAGTCCGGTGTAGGTAGTCCCTAAGAAAACTGGACACAGTGGTTAAAAATGAAAATAATGAACTTATCCCCACACGAGTGCAGAACAAATAGAGGGTATGCATCGATTACAGGAGACTAAACCAGACAACTAGAAATGATCATTTTCCTTTACCATTCATTGATCAGATGCTTGATAGGTTGGCTGGTAAGTCACATTATTGATTTCTTGATGGTTTTTCTGGTTGGTTTCAAATCTATATTGCACCAGAGGACCAAGAAAAGACCATGCTCAATTGCCCTTTCGGCATATTTGCCTATAGAAGGATGCCCTTTGGCCTATGCAATGCTCCTAGCACTTTCCAACGTTTCACGATTAGTATTTTCTCTGACTTGATAGAAAATTGTATTGATGTTTTGATGGATGATTTTATTGTGTATGGTTCCTCATTTGATGCATGCTTGAAAAATTTAGATAGAGTTTTGCATAGATGTATTGAAACTAACCTTGTGCTGAATTATGAAAAATGTCATTTTATTGTCGAACAAGGCATAGTTTTGGGACATGTGATCTCTAAAAATAGGATACAAGTGGATCCTGCCAAGATTGATGTGATTTCTAATTTTCCTTACCCAACTTGCGTTCGCAAGATTTGTTCTTTTCTTGGCCATGCAGGTTTTTACAAGCGCTTTATCAAGGATTTCAGCAAGAGAGCTTTTTCGCTGTCAAATTTGCTGCAAAAAGATGTTAGTTTCACCATTGATGACCAACGCAAGGTGTTTGATTTCTTAAAGGCATCACTGACCTCTACTCCCATAATCCATCCATCCAATTGGACCCTCCCTTTTGAAATTATATGTGATGCATCTAACTATGCAGTGGGAGCAGTCCTTGCCTATAGGGTTGGTAAGGCTGCCCATGTTATTTATTATGCTTCTAGGACTTTAGATTATGCACAGGCTAATTATACTACCACTGAAAAGGAACTTTTAGCTATTGTTTTTTTACTTGATAAGTTTAGATCATATTTGTTAGGTTCAAAGGTAGTTGTTTTTAATGACCATGCATCTTTGAACTTCTTGTTGAAGAAACCAGAAGCAAAACCAAGATTGATCTAGTGGATGTTGTTACTCTAAGAATTTGATTTAGAGATTAAAGATAAGAGTTGAGCTGAAACTTTAGTGGCAGATCATTTGAGCACAATAGAAATGGATGAGACCCCATCCCTATTCAAGATGACTTCTCTTATGAGCAACTACTACAATTGCGTGAGGTAACTCCTTGGTTGGTTGATTTAGTTAAATATCTAGTTGTTGAAGTATTTCTTGTAGATGCATCCATAACACAAATACACAAACTTAAAAGTGATGCCAAATACTATGTGTGGGATGATCCATACATGTGGAAATTCTATAGTGACCAGGGGATTAGGCGATGTGTTTTCCACCATAAGGCTCAATCCATTCTTCATTTTTTTCATGCCTCTCAAGTTGAGGGACATTTTGGTCCTCAACGGACAACAAGAAAAGTCTTAGAATTGGGTTTCTTTTGGCCAACTTGTTTAAAGATACTTTTGAGGCTTACAAAACTTGTAAATGGTGCCAAATAGCAGGAACAACAATCACTCTGAGATGCCTCAACAACATATGCTTTTCTGTGAAGTATTTGATGTGAGGGGCATTGACTTTATGGGTCTTTTTCTTGTATCTTTTGGTTTTGTCTATATTTTACTAGTTATTGATTATGTTTCGAAATAGGTGGAAGCAATACCCACTAGGAATAAGGATTCTAAATTTGTTGTAGGTTTTATCAAATCAAATATTTTTTGTAGGTTTAGAATACCTCGAGTCATCATAAGTGATCAAGGTACTCATTTTTGCAATTGCACCATGGATGTTTTGCTTCAGAAGTATGGGGTTGTGCATATAGTTTCTACACTTTATCAGTCCTAGACTAATGGGAAAACTGAAATCCTAAACAAGGAAATCAAACAGATCTTAGAAAAAGTGGTGCAACCAAACAGGAAAGATAGAAGCCATCGACTTGAATAAGCTATTTGGGCTCATAGAACAGCCTACAAAAAACCAATAGGGATGTCCCCTTATCGACTTGTGTTTGGCAAGGCATGTCACCTCCCAGTGGAAATACAACATTGTGCTTATTGGACAGTCAAGAGTTGTAACCTTGAAATGGAGAAAGCAGGTTTGGAGAGAAAGCTTCAATTGCAACAACTTGAAGAGGTTAGACTTGAAGCTTATGAGAGAAATCTAAGTACTTTCATGATAAGATGAATTCTATGAAGGAATTTTCCATTGGCCAAAAAGTTTTATTGTTCAACTCCCATTTTAAAATTATGGCTGGGAAACTTTGATCGAAGTGGATTGACCCTTTTGTTGTTACTAACATTTTTCCCCATGGTGCAGTGAAAATAAAAAGTGAAAACATCGAGAAAGTGTTCAAAGTAAATGGACAATGCCTCAAGCTATTCCATTAGAGTTATGTGCTTGAAGATGTTACCATAGAAGAACTCTCCTTGGAAAAGCCCACCTACACTGAAGTTTGAACAAGAAGCTCCTTTTCGTTACTCTTATTTTATACTTGTTACTTTCATTGAAGACAATGTGTAATTTAAGTGTGGGGGTATTATTTAGGATTTTAGTATTTAAGATATTATTTGATTTAGGATTTTATTTGTTATATTTTAAAAATATAAAGAAATAAAAGAAATAAAAATGGACATTGCACTGTAAATGTTAAGAGTTTGTTTGGACTAGCATGATTGGATTGTATCTTGGCATTTTTGGTAAAATAAAGTGGATTAAAATGCTAAAGTGTGTATCATTTGTGATAGGTCATTAACCTTTGTGAGATTTTTTAGCCTTATTATGATTGGAATGCATTTTTCCATCTTTTTTTTTCTTGTGTGTTATCTCACTCATGATTGCTAGTTATGCCAGAACTTGACTTGACTCTTGTCCGCGTGCATATATGGAAATGATCTAGACATTTGTTTCTTGACAAAGCTACTAGCCAAATAAGCCTACCCTACAATTATCCATTTGTTTAAGCCCCTTTGAGCCTAATTACCCCATTTTTTGTTATATAGCTCATTACAAGTCTAAAAGTGAAAAACCATGAATTGACTCAATCTTGGGGGATAAAGGAGTCTTTCCTTACATAAGTGTAGGGGTGCTCAACTTGTTTGTTTAAATTTGAAGGTTATGAAAGAAATATATATATATATGAGGAAAACACTTTTAGTGAAAACACTTTGAGAGAATTTTATATCCTGGGAGGACTCTATCACTTATGATACTTTCTTTAGTTAACTTGTCCTCTTGTTTGCCTTGGTTGTGATAAAAAATAAACAAATAAATAAATAAAACTATTCATGATTTCCTTAAGCTATAAATGTTTTTTTTTCTCTCATCAATTTACATTTATAAAAACATTTGGAATAACATGCATTGGTTAGCTCGGAGTGCAAGGTTTAAGTATGGGAGAATTTGATCATAGCATTTGGGCATATATTTCTAACTTTTTAGTTTGGTATTTTAAAAGCTCTTTATAGCTTAGATTAATATTTTTAGCTTGTTTCTAAACTTAGGGTGGAATTTGAATTATAATTTGTATTTTGACTCTTTCTCGCTCTATAGGCCATAACTTGAGCTGTGGATATTGGATTGGCGCATACAAGCAGGCGTTGCAAAGCTAAATATCAGAGCTACAACATTTGTGTTGGAAGAAAAGACCAATTTTAAACTTTATCTGGCCGAAATTGCAGATTTTGTAATTTGCACTTTTGTAATAATTTTAATTAGCGGGTCACTTGTTTTTAAACCCTAAAGCCCAATATCAAGTACTATATATTGCTGTTTTGTTTCTTTTCTACCGACAGAAAAATTAGGATTCATATTGCTACAAGAAATAAATAATTTTTATTTTCATTTCATGGACGACTAATTTTATAAGATTAATCCACGAGTTTAGTGTTTCATCAACACCTTTAGATTCACGTTACACTATCAATTTCAATTCATGATTATATTCTTGTTTATTTGATTATATTGATATTTTGATTGCTTAAATTGAATTTCAATAGGATCAATTAAATTTATTTGACAGAATTTGGTTTCGGTTTCTAATTTAATTGAATTATAATTTTGAGACGCTTGATTGTTAGTTGTAATATTTTGATGATTGTGATGCTTAATCTAATCAAAGAAACCAAATTCACATAGGATTGATTACGCTTGTTTGATCAATTATATAGTCAATTAAGAGTAAAATCACAAATTAGAAATTAAACTCATTGATAGAATCTGTGATAGGTCTGAAACTCGAATAAGTGGATTAATCGTTTTGCTCATCTGTTAAATAAAAAATTTAAACCTCCCCCCCCCCCTTTTTAATTTCAACTTTCAATTCGGTTATTATTATTATTATTATTATTATTATTATTATTATTATTATATCAGAAGCCCTTGCGAAACGATTTGAGTTATTACCTCTATTTACATTTTATTAATTGTATTTGACATGTGTGCAACATCGTATCACTTGGATACATTTAGGAAGATGGAAGTGAACATTCTCCTCCTTGAATCAATTAAACATATTCCAATATATGTCAAATTTCTAAAATAAAAAAAAAAACTTTGTGCACACACAAGAGAAGGTTAAAAGGTAATGAAATGATACATTTAGGAGCTTCCATTAATGTTATGTGTAACACCCTAAATTTGATAATAAACTATGTTATAGATTAAATAGGATTTTAAATAATTAATTTGATGTTAAAATTATTTTAGAATATATGTTGACAAATTTCATGAGTAATTTTTGTTATAAGGATGTTTTCTATGATGTGTTGGTTTGATAGATGTTATATTTAATGAGCAATATAAATAATAAATATTTATTTTATCATTCTATACATTTTTCTAAAAATAATAGTATTTCAGTGTAATATTTAAAAATAAAATATTTTATGTGATTTTACGTGTATATACGTGTACCCAATTAATGTAATATTTTTCTGTGCGTTAGATTGATGTTAAGTATGTACATAGTTATATTTCAATTATTTATAACTACTTTCTATTTTAAATTATTTAATTTATAAATAACTATATTGAGATGTTAGAAATATTGTGATTGATTTCCTTTACTTTTGTGTATAACATATGACATGATGATTTTATACATCTTTATTGTGATTTAGTAATTAATATAAATTGTTGATGTTATATTTATTTATTTTATCGTTTTGACTATTTTATAAAGATGATAGTATTTTTATGGGTTGATTTTGAGAAATATTATAGTAATAATTATAGTTATTATAAAAATGTATTTTATGGGTTAGATCCATATAGAAGAATAAAACCTAATTAAACATATTATTAAAAAAGTAAATAAATATCCATATAATTGTTTCTTTAAAATAAATAGATAAATAAATAATAATGATAAATTAAAATATATAGGACAAGCTAAATTGTAGAATCCGATTGATATATGTAAGGTAGGCATGAGCTGTTAATTAATTTTACAAATAAAAAACATAAATAAAGAGACCTTGTGAACCCTGATTTGTACTAAAATAAAACAAAACAAAGAAAAGGGAAGGGAGTTGAATGGGAAGTCGTAGAACCAAAGAGTAAACACAACAATAACCTATCGTTTTTGACACCGGTGATCGATAACTGTTCCGTAAAAACTTCTCTGTTTTCATCCAAATTTGAGTATCTTATTTCATTCATTTAACTCCTCAATTAAACATAATTTTCCAGATTTTTAACAACCCCAATTTCTATCTAAAATACCCGACTTCTTCGTTTGTAGAATTCATTATTTTACACCGTTCTCCTTCACCATAAGTCTGATTTGAGTGAAACCAACGCCAAAACGACCGTGTGAAAAGTGGCTATATTATCCATTGATTGGTTTTCTGATTTATAGTAATTTTCTTTGACCGATTTTCGAATTTAGTTTTTTTAGAATATCTCCTCATAATTTATTTTTGACGTTTACCCATAAACTATTGAGTTAGATCGATTGAAGGACAAAGAGTCAATAAACAAAGGTTGTTTGCTCGTGGAATCGTATTCATGTGTGAAAGCGTCAAAATAAGGTAAGGGTTGAGAGAGCGTTTGAATTCATGAGTATAATATATTGTGAGATGAACGGGAAAACTGTATTTCCCAATGATTCATCTGGGGCTTGCTACGTACGGCAGTAGCCCTTTGAGAGATAAATTGATTAATTTGAAATATGAGAATTGTGAGATTAAAATGTGAAATAGAAATTTTTATAAGGTGTTGATTGATTTAATTTTCGATACTTGTGTGGTAGTTGATATTTGTTATTATTGTGATGTTGGATGTTGAATGAAATTATGTGTACATGATTGCTTAGATGAAATTATGTGATGTGATAATAAAATATGGATGCATGGTTTGATATATGCTTACATGATGATAATGATGATTTTTGATTGATGATAGTGATGTTATAAAATTGTGATGAGTTTATACGATGATCATGATTATTTATGATTAATGATATTATAAAATTATGATGAAAATATTGAAGTACCCCATACTTGATGGGATAGCGATGATTCTTAAATATGGTGCTCTTAATGGAGTAGCCTAAGCTAACGAGGGGAGAAAATAAATATGATGAATTGTGAAGTGAAGATTATTTTGTCATCATATAGGTAGGGCCTGACAAGCCTAGTGATTATGGGGAAGTACAACTGAATGAGCCTGATCGTGGCGGTGTGTTGTTGAGCCTTAAGGCAAGATTGTTAGACATTGGAGGTATTCCGGTGGGGAATTCCTAGGTGACTTGGAGGTAGCACTCCAAATGTCGGGAGCTACCATGCAACACATATTTACCTCGACTGTCGCGTACATGTGTCTTGGGTTGAGTTGAGGGGATCTATGAGGATAGGGCCAATTTGAATTGTCCGTCCATCGGGATGGTGGCATAGTATCATAGCCTCCTAACCAAGTACTTCAGAGTTAGAATGGTACCACATTGTGAAGTAGAGTCTAAGCTCATGCATAGCATTGCATTTCCTTGTGATTGTTTTGTTGTGATTGATGTGTTTCAAAGGTAATAATAATTAGATGATTTGATGCATATTATAATGAGATTATTATTTTACTTGAGTGACTTTGATGCTATAGTATGATACTATTTAATTAAATATTTTGATATATTGTAAAGTGATTATGATACGGTTCTATTATGATTGTTTGCGTGTTCTTCTTACTCATATTATACTATTAACATTATTTCAAAACTCACCTCCTTCGTTGTTTGTGTTTGACTGGTTGGGCCATGCGTTTGCGAAATCACAGTTATTACAGGTTAATGAGTCTTGAAGTTCAAGTTTGGGAGGAACCACGCTCCGATAGGTGATACCGGGAATAAGGGTTTTTATTTTTATTTTTGGGAAACGTGATATCCTAAATTAGTTAAAAAAGTTTTTATTTTTTTGAAAATATATTTTTATTTATCCGCTGCAAATTTTATAGGAATATTATATATATTATTTTGGGATTTAGGGTGTCACATTATGTCTACATCTATTTTTCTCTCTCTTTCTCTTGGACCTTTACAGAGTACAAATGTTACTATTCAATTGGAGAACAGAAGCAATGCTTGCTCTACTGGACTTATAGAGGATATACTTGTTCGAGTTAATGAATTGATATTTTTTGCAAATTTTTACATTATGGACATGGATGGAGAGACTAAGTGTAATAGGGCGCCTATCATCTTAGGCAGACCATTCTTTAAAACTAGTAATACAAAAATTGATGTTCATGTTGGAACTCTATCCATGGAATTTAGTAATAGCATTGTAAAATTTAACATCTTTGATGTTATGAAAGACCCCATGGAAGAGCATTCTATTTTTCAAATTAAACTACTTGTTGATTTGGTTGATGACACATACCTCAATATATTTGCTACAGATTTTCCTTCACTGTCTAGTTTTGGTGATACTTATACTTGTGATTTCTACACAATTAGTCAGTTGTGCTCTATGTGTGCTAAGATCAAATCTACGTTGCAGGTTGATCATTGTGTTGATATTTCTAGTGGCACAATTGATTTTGCAAACTTAGCTTCGGCCACTAATGTTGTACCCTTCGTTGAGCACCCACCAGCTTAGATCTTAAACCATTTTCCTTTATCATTCATTGATCATATGCTTGAACGGTTGGCTGGTAAGTCACATTATTGTTTTTTTTATGGTTTTTCAGGTTATTTTTGTAAGACCTTAAATTTTAAATTCTAATTTATGTATTTTGGGGAATTTTGTGTTGAATTTCTGAGGCTTTTTTGCCAATTTTATGATATTTTATGAGTTAAATGCCAAAAATATCTTTTTGGAGACCCGATTAAAATTATTCTTCGATGAATAATTTTATTTAATTACGGTGAATCTTTTGTCGAAGAAAAAAAATTTCTGAGTTGCAGTATTTTTCAAAAAAATTCATCTACCGATTAAACTGCGGCGAGAGTATATATTTTTCTGATAAAAATGGTTTGTGATGTGATGTGAGGTGACAGACGTAATGATGATTTTTATAAAAATATATAGATATTTATTTTGAAATTGATTTTATTAATATAGATATGTGTGTGTGTGTGTGTGTAAAAGGAAAAGAAAGGAAGCAAATAAGAAAATATTTTCCTCTGTTGCCTTCACGCTTCCTTCATCATTTTCTCATCTTCGCTGACTACAAAAACAAAGTTAGTTTTTCAAAAAACTCAAACACAAACATCCATTTTTCTTCGACTTCTGAGCTTCATTTCGAGAAGTGACAGAAGGGATAGTTGTCCATCTACACGTTGTGGTGTTAGTGAGCTAAATTTTGAAGCAACGTCACGAACTTAAATTTTATTGGAATTGATCGCGGTGTCGCAATCGTTTGTTAAAGTTACCGTTAAGGTAAGAGCTTCTTCCAAACTTTTAATTTGCATTTAGGACATTCTTTGTGATTTTGTGGAAAAGAAATTTGATGTATTTGATGTGCGAGTTTGTAGAAAATGAATTTAATGCGATTATGTGTGATTTAGTGGAATTTAAATTTGAGGTCTGGTTTGTGGTGATCTATATTTGATGTGATTTATATGTTCATAATTATTATTATGAATTTTTGATATGTGATTTATTTTATGGATTTTTTGGAAAATGAATTGATGAAATTTGGTGGGTTATGTGTAGAAATGTGTAGAAATGTGGATTTTTTGGAAAATGAATTGATGAAATTTGAGGTACTATATGTGTATTATGGAATTAAATTGATTGTTGTTGGTGTGAATGGCGGTAATTAAATTTGATGTGTTTGAGTTACGTAATGAGTTATTTTCAAATAAATGAGTTTGAACTGAAATTTAAATTTTACAAAAAAAATTAGAGTTGTTAAAGTTGTGAAAAAGTTAAAATTTTAACCAAGTTAAAGAGTTTGAGCAAAAAGATAGATTGAAATAAAAAATGGTTAGAGTTTAAATTGTTACTCTTTTAATTACTCTTGGACCGAGTTTAAAAAAGAAAAAAAAAAGTTTATAGTATTTTATTAACTCAAAAATCTCGGTGCTTTAATAGTCGAGTGTGTGTATGTGAAATTTGGGCAATATTTATTTTTTTAGTTTTAACTAAATAATATAGATTATTTGGTTTCAAAAGTTTGGTGTGTGAGAAAGATTTAATTTTAGGAATTTTATTGTGTGTGGATTAATTTTATTGTGAACAAATTGTTATAAATATTTATGTTTATGTAGTTAACTCCTTGAGTCTCGAAAAGGAATCGAGACTGTTGGTACCGATTTAGCGGTGGGGAGAACTCTGATATATCAATGTTGTTGTGGTGATTTATAGTTGAAAATTTTGGAGATTGAATATGGTTGACTAATGTTTGGAAATTTTGGTGATTCATGTTTGGTGAAATTGATGTGTTCATAATTAATATTATGAATTTTTTAGAAGAAATTTATGTGTGATTTGGTGAAAAATGAATTTAATACAATTTAGGTGTGGACGAAATTTGGAGATGTGATTTATGTGTGGTTGTGGAAATTTAAATTGGTGTGAATAAATATGTTTGAGTACGCTTTGTGTTGTGTTTGAAAAATCATTAAATGAGTATTAAAAATGGGGAATCTTTTAATAGTTGAATTTACTTAATGATTGTGGTGAAAAGAGTCAGAGTATGCTCATGCATTTCATAGTATATGGTAACCGCGATAAGGCCATGATGATAGTGGTGACCGTGATGGGCCACGAGATGATGTCATGTGATATGTTGGTTCATCTTATCCTTGCGGGAATTTTCGCGTCGTGTAGGTCTGTGATAAACTACACTTTTTTAGTAAATCGTGTTGACCTGTGATAGCTGGAACCTCGGTAAACAGTACTGGTCTGTTATAGGCGGTACATTTATGATTTACGCTTTTTAGTAAATCGTGTTGATCTGTGATAGGTAGCACCTTGTTAATTAGTATTGGTTTGTGATATGCGGTACAATTATGATTTATGCCCCTTCGAGGAGGGTTTTGGTTCAAATTCCGGAATTCATGCATTTTGGCATATACGCATTGCATTAGGGTGCTTGGCATGCGAGTCATGTTTGTTATACTATGATGATTGTATATACATATTCGGTTATTGTTGTGATTTGCTGTAATTGCTTAGAGGTGTGAAGTTGGGTTGATTAAGTTTTGATGTACTTATGTGTTCATAATTGATATTATGAATATTCGATGTGTAATTGAGGTGTGAATTTGTGGAGATTAACTTGGTCTTAATTATGTGTTCATAATTGATAATATTAATGTTTGAAGTGTTGATTGATTCAGAGCCATTTTAGAACTGAAAATCTGCATTTTCTCAATTGTATTCGGCTACGACAGTGCAGTTTGTTAAAACTTCATATTTTAACATCGTTTATGCATTTTTGGACATATGAAACCCCTTTCGAGGAGTATGCTAAGATGAAAGGTTCTTTTGGGCATTTGAAAATATAAGAATTTTGTTATGTGATATTTGTTAATTTCGGTTGGTGACCTTTACAATTATTGTGGAAATTTGTGTTTTGCCTCAAATAAGAACCAGAATCAATCTACCGGTTAGTACCCTGGAGATGGGAAACTAGTTAGTCATACATGACCAAAGCTGTATCAGGAGCATCTCGCAGGGGGCGTGGAGATCACCTGAGTTGTGTAGTTTTTGTAGCATGATCAGATTAGGTGGTTGTATAAAGACTAGATGTCTTTCTCTTGTGATTGTATTTATTTCATTTTGGAAGATTGTATCTATGCTTAAATTGTCTGATGATTTTTCTTTTGATGGGTCCATGTTCCACTTTTTGATGTGACGTGGGAAAAGTAGAGATTCTTGGGGCAGTGCTTTTATGCAAGTGTCTGCAGAGAATACTCCAAGAGTATGAGCTATGTCTGATAGGTCTTATAGCCCCGTTGTATTTTGCTATTTAAATACTTTGGATTTTGTTTCAAAAACTATTTCCGCTATTTGTAAATATTGTTAACTTTTGTCGTTGTGTTACGTCTTAAATATTTTTCAATTCGATTAGTAGATTAAGAATAAGTAGACATAGTGTTTACATCGTATTTTTTTCGAAATTAGTAATTAAATGCCTAATTTTGAATATTTGATTATGAAAGAATTTTCAACTGTAAGGGTTTATTTTAAATATTTTATAATATTATTTTTTTCAGACAATTCATTATTTATTATTAATACCTTATTCTCTTATATAAATATAAAAGTTTTTCGTGATTATCTCAATTGTTAAACCCACATAAATAGACCTTAGAGACAACCAATATAAATTATTTATTTTACTATGTCATACCATCACAGGATCACGGGCGGGAAATAGCATTAAGTTCCTAGAGTGGTCAATCACATTCTTGATCATTAAACATATTTAATTTTATTATATCTTCTGTAAAAGTTATACAAAGAATTATTTTCTAATTGGTTAACAATCTCAAAATTTTACATAAACACTAAATTAGAATGAATATATATATGTATTTCTATAAAAATAAAAGTTTCATATTTTTCATTATAAAATACTTATTTATATCACTTAACTATATTAATTATTGCATAAGGAATTTTTATACAAACAAATGTAAACACTAAATATGTGATTGCTACATACAAATTAGTTCACTTCAACTTCAAAACTTGTTATGTTGTACACTACACAATACACATTATAAATTATAACTTATTTTTATATATATATATGGTAGTCATATATTATTTAAGTGAGATAAAATTAGATGATTTGGAGAGTGAGATAAAATTAGATGATTTGGAGTAATACATGATTGTAATTGGATGACACAGTAAAAAAATTTAACATTGTAAGTATGTGTTCTTGTTTTTTTTCATGAAAAAATTGTACAATCATATTTTACATGTGTATCTCCCATTGTTTTAAACTTTTCAACCTTATTCACAATTTATATAAATTGATATATGTATATTTTTAGATTACATTGATAAATATCGTTAACCTTATATTAATGAATCAGATAGTGGTTGAGTGGTGCAAACACACACGTATTTTTCTAAAATAAAGATAAAATAAGAGAAACTAATTGGTAACAACTAATTTAACATTGAAATTATATAAAAAAAATTAGTTAAAAATATTGACCCAAAGGTAGTTCAAAAAATAAATTGCTAAAAATTACATGTATTTGAAGGATAGAAAAGTGTTCCAAGTTAATTTGACGTTACATAAGGGAACTAATACAACAAAGCCTTTCTTTTGTTTAATATGGACGCTCGTTAATAAATATATTAAAACGTGCTAGAACAACAAACTATTCACCTACCAACCTTCTTCAACCTTAAGTCGAGTCTTTTCAACCCGATTTCAGAATCTTATGCCCAATCAAAAAACCCGAGAACTTCTAGACATCTTCATGAGCAAAATGATTAAAACAAACAACAAAAATCTTATAAATATAATTTTATTTAGATTTTCAATTTTAATTTTAATTAAAATCACAACACAATACCCAAATCTAAAAGGGATCACAAACATAAACTAGTTAGTTTTCTAATTAAAAAAAAACTAAGTAATTTCAGTCTTATCCCAAATTTAACAATAAAGAAAGTCAATCATAAGAGAAAACAATAATTTCAGTCTTATTTTAATTGTCATAGAAAATGCTCCTTAAAAACCAATGAACATAACAGCTTTTATGTGAGTATAAACGGTGTTGAGTATACAATATCAAATTTATGTGTAAAAATAGCATTTCTATAATTCCATAATAATCTATATTTACTAAATTGTTAGGTAACATTTCCCTCTCCATTTTGTCTTGTGGTTATTCAAAATATATAATATTGGGTCAGTTAGTTTAATACTTTTAAAAAAGATTTTGATTTTATATTTTTTAATATAATTTTTATAAAAATTTACGTAAAAATAGTAGAAAATTTTGAAATTAATTTTTTATCAATTAAAAAAAATAATTTTTACGTTCAATTATTTAGATATTCATTATTAAAGATTTTAATATTATAAAAATTATATTTTTTTAAAAAGATA
>JBBPBS010000858.1:80405-121150 GCA_037974835.1 Cicer judaicum
TATATCTAATTGATAAATTTTAAATTATTAATTTTAAAATATTTTAAACATTAATTTGTAGAAAAAAAAGTAAATTAAAAATGTCATTTTATATTTTAATTAACTCAAATAACTGTAAGATTCAAATTCAAATTCAAATCCAACATAACAATTTTTATCAACTAAACTAAAACTACATCAATGAATTCAACAATTCTTAACTATAAATTATTTGTTATAAACTAATTTTAGCCAGCGTCGTATCGAATAATAGAAACCAATAAAATACTTACGTTCTTTTGTGAAAATATCGAATAAAAGAAACCAATAAAATACTCACATTCTTTTGTGAAAATGTTTTTCATAAACAAACTATATTTTCCATTAAAATATAGAACACATGTATGTGTTGAATGAGCACGAAATTTCAAAACATCAATCATCATGTTAGAACTTCAATATTATTTTGTGATGGTTTTTGCGGTGTTTGTAACCACTAATGTGGAATTTTTATCAACCTATTATCTATATATATATATATATATATATATATATATATAATCCTAAATTATATATTAGGAAAAAACAAGTTAAAATAATTAGGAAAAAATAGAATAATAAATACTAAATGACATGATAAAAATAAATAAAAAATTAATTGTTTATCGATATCGTGAAATAACATATAAATATATGGTTATGTTGTAACTATATCTTAGTTGATAGGTGCAATGACGTTAATATGTATGAGGTAAGATCTAAATTCAAATTTAAAATTCTTTATTTTTTTGCACTAATTTATTATGATTCTAGCCGCTAATTTATTAAATAAAACAAATACATATTTACATTCACATATGATTCTATCCACTAAATACTTTAAAAATAAAAAATAAAAAAATGGTTATATTTTTTTTTACTGGAATTCATGGTTACAGCTGGTAACCTTTATTTGAGTGCATTTTATTGTTAAGGCAAATTAAGTCTTCCCTCTCTAAAGGTTGAATTATATGGGGAAATGGAAAGAAACAATATAGTTTTATCAACTTAATTTGCACGAACTACCTAATAATCGTACAAAAGTTGTACCCAGTTTGCGCTAGTACTGAACTACAAGCAATTCAATTTTAGTAAAGGTATAAATATAATTTCAATTCTTACTGTTACAGCATTTTTTAATTTTAATTTTAGTTCCAGTAAATTATTTTGTTTGATTTTAAACTTAGTAAGTTAAAAATTATTGTTTTTAATAACCGACAATATTATTAAATCATGTGGCGTGATTAACAATATTATTAAATTATGTGGCGGTCACGTATAAATTAAAAGATTAAAATCAACGGTTTTTAAGTTCGTAAGAATTGAATTCAAATAAACAAATTTATAAAAATTAATACTAAAGAAATGGCTAAATTGTCCCTTAACTTAATTTCAGGTAATGTTTTAGTCTTTTATTTTTTTTTTCCCGATTTAGTCCTTTGTTTCTAATAATATCAAATAAAGTATGAAAATATGAGTTTATTTGAAGATTTACATTATGGATTTAATGAAATTTGTATTGTATT
Source organism: Cicer judaicum (assembly GCA_037974835.1). Taxonomy (NCBI): domain Eukaryota; kingdom Viridiplantae; phylum Streptophyta; class Magnoliopsida; order Fabales; family Fabaceae; genus Cicer; species Cicer judaicum. The sequence goes on from JBBPBS010000858.1 coordinate 81,950, forward strand.
AAAGAATATAATTAATTTTATGAGTTTTGATTGAATTTTTTTTTGAATTTTTATTTAAAAAATGATAATGTTGTTGAAATTTTAAAACATAAAATATCAAATTGTCATTTAAAATTAAAATAAAGGACTAAGTCGGAAAAAAAAAAAAAAAGATAAATGACTAAAACGTTACTTGAAATTAAGTTAAGGAACCACGTATTTAATTTAGCCTAAAAAAAATTATAAGTATAAGAATTAAAATTACATTCAAATTATTAAATAATTAAATGATGCCCAGAAACATATTCAATGAGTGAAACTTTTCAATGAAGCACAAACTCCCTTTGACCTTGTTGTTGGTTCTGCATAATGTTGAAAACAACATGTAAAATATCTTTTAACATAGATAAACAATGATGAAAATATGAATAAACATAAAATAATAATAATTGTTTACCTTTTGCATTTGACTACATATCTCAATTACTTCAGGTAGTGGGGCCCAATCACCAAAATTTCTCTCAATAAACTGATAAGCAATGCCACTTTTTCCACTCCCTATTATAAATAGTCCACCTTTTATTTAACCTTCACCTTTAAAATTGTACTCAATAATGTTCCTTGTTTTTGAACGCTTGTAGTTGGAAATTGCTCTAGGATTCAACAAAAATCCTGATATAAACTTCTCCTTAAGAAGTTTTCCACCTCCAAGAGCTTTATAGAAGTCCCTGCTTCGATCCAGAAGTACAACACCTCCCCAGTATCTAGGCCAAAAATCTTTTACCTATTTTACCATGATAATAATTTAGTTTTTGATATTGTCCATGTAAAATAGTTTCATATCATCTTTCAATAAAAATTCTTCATATTGGCAGGTAAGTCTATACTGTAACTGCAGTTTAAAAATAACAGTAAAACTAAGTCTCTCATTTTCTAAAAATGTTTATAAAGAGTAACACTACTCATCTTACAAACCAATTTTGTGAAGATGAATTAGATTCAATACAAAAGTATATGCTGGTAACAAATGACTGAAGACTGTTATTAATTACCTCAGATTCTATGTCTTCGTGAAGAACTGCAAATAGTTGAACACCAAGTGAATCAAATATGGGTTTTCTTGAATAATGCTGGTGTGCTTCAGCTCTGCACATGATGCACCTGTTTTCAAATTCAAGGGACTTAATTAAATGGCAGCAAGCAACATACTAGAATTTAAATTAAGAGATATAAAGCACCCTAACATAATACTAATAATCATGATTTTAAATTGTGATATGCATATTGCGGATTTTAAAGCCTTTGCAACAACATCGCAACTGCAGTTTAGGCTGCGACAATCGTAGTAACGGCAACTACGATTTAAAAACATATTAAGAATACTAATGTTTTCCATTAATAAATAATGTTTACCCTGGTCTCCGGAGACACAAGAAAACAGCAGGCTTATTGCGCCACAATTCGGAAGCCTTAAATGGTGGTGTTTTAGTTTTCACCAATGGTTCCATACCAAACTTGTACTCTGGAGTTAATTTCTGAACTGAAATATTCTCAACATCACTATATGCAGCAACTTGGTCACAAACAGGTGGTGGTTTCACACAACCACAAGCTCTAGGCTCAGCTGGTTCACAAGCTACAATCCCTTTATAAACATATCCATCTTTAATCTTCAAATCAATCATTGATTGCTCAACTGATTTATCAGAAGTTGTATTAATACTTCTTATATTTGATTTTGTACTACTGTTATTACTAGAGCTATAATTTGTCTTGGGTATGCTATCATCTCCATCCATTGTTATGCTAGTTCTTCTTCTAAGAGGTGGTTTGAAAGAATCATCACATTTTGTTTTGTTAGTGAAACGTGCAATGTGACCTCTTTTCATTTCAAATTTGGAAACAAGATCTATTGTGTTTAGTTTGAGAAGCTCTAGGAGATTTCTGTTACTGTCCTCCATCTTATCTGCATATTGCATCAATCCTTTATCATGTAGGTAACATCTGATTCCAAGTGCTTCCTATATATGGCATAAGTGGGGAAACAATTTTAAAAGCCTATAGTTTTAGCCAAGAAATTTTTGTTTAGTCGCAAAAGGTGAGCATTGAACTTGAGTTCTTTTGTACATTTACCAATAGTTTCTAAAATTGTAGGTAGAGTTTAATGGATATGCACTATAAGTGTAAATTAGTTTTCAACTTATATCTAAAGTAGCGTGTGGTGTGCAGTGGAGTGATGTGGCGGCATACATTAATTTCATTGAATATTGTAAAATTATTTTACACTCACGATGCATATTCTTTTTAAAATATATTTAAAAATTGAAAATTATCGATCAACTTAACTTGGGACAATTTCAAGGACTAATGCCATCAAGAATTTTGAATTTTCTCTAATTTCAAGATCAAACTCACTCTTTACAATCACATGGACTAAAATGATTATTCAGTAAAGAGGATTTGTGTTATTACTTATTAGTAATACAAGTTAGATTGGGAAGGGGATTATGATTCAATGATATTAGAGATGTAAGATTCTCTGGTTAGTTATTAGTTACAGCTCAGTAACAAGTTAGTTAATATAGTTAAGAGTCAGTTGTTGTAATTTTACATTACATCTCTAATAAATGATAAGATGACATGATAGTAAACTTAAAAAAAATGCTAGTGATAATGATTACCAACCTTTTGCTTTTGTGTCATGTATAGTAAATCCATGTCCTCTGAACCCATAACCTTCAATGTTGGCACATCATCCCAACCTTCTTCTAATAATTTTGGTAGCAGTTCCTTCAAAATTCCATTTCCTATGAATTCTTCCACTGTAAACGAAGCCATTTTCCTGGTTGCTGTGCCAAAAATATTATTCAGCTTGTGTATATATAAGCCATCTCTTCTGAGGTGATTTAATTTAATAGCATGTCTTTGGTTAATTGTGCAACAATGTTATTCAACATTAAGCAATAACAAAATCTAAAAATACAATATTAAATAAAAAGACCGCCAAAGATACCATAAAGTTGTTTTTATTTGCCGGCCAAAATCTCTTGTTTTAGTACCTGAAAGTTGTCAATTTGTAGAGGTACATTTTTGTCACAAGACATTGGTTTCCTCCCCCAAGGCTAAACCCAGAAGTCTTATTGGAATATACTGAATTACCTCATTCATTAACTCAATTAACAAAGTTACAACAAACACATTATATAGTGTTTGTAATACAAGGACAGAAAAGCCCAAATAAAAAAGGCCCAATGAATATAAATCTGGCAGCCCAATAACCAGAAAACAGAAAAGAAATAAAATAATGCTTACTAATAACTGTCTAATATCCTCCCTCAAGTTGGAGAGGACATATAGTAAAATCCCAACTTGTTAAAAATATGATAAAAAAAAAGGTGTAGGTTCCAATGGCTTTGTAAAAATGTAAGCAAGCATATTTGTTGATGAGACGAAAAAGTTTGATGACTTTGGCTTGTAATTTTTCACAAACAATGTGGCAATAGATCTATATATATTTTTTCCTCTAATGTAGAATTGGAAGCAATTTGGATGGCCGATTTATTGTCCTTTCAAAAGAAAATCATAATACACGTGTAGAAAATTGTTCGTTGATTCATATTTTACAGAGATGATTTTATAGCATGTATATTTTTATTTATGGCAATAACCCTTATATTTCAATTAAGTAACTGCTTTTAACTACATAAAAGCATCCATCACATTTCAATTTAGTTTCAAACTACAAAAGGAAGGAGAATAATTAAACTTGATATTTCAGATTTTGCACTCGGCCAAAACAAGATTCTACACTTTGAAGAATGATGGAAATAGCTCATACAGTAACAAAATGGTGCTAAACTAGAAAAACTGAATCTCAATATTGGGAAAGGCCCCATATGACTAGATCCTTAATGGCATACACTGTTTACACATGACATTACAAGTTTTCCTTTAAGCACTAAGAAATCATATGAAGATTTAAGGGTCCCTCCCTTTTTTTCCTATTGCCTTAGTACGCATCACTTACTATATGGGCAAAAATATGATTATTAATTTATGATATTTGAGGGCTGAAGGGGACAAGACACCTAATCTGTTGTCCAAGGATCATTCTCTGTTATGACTTCAGAAGGTTCAAAAACTTCAGACTCTGTACTTTCACTTTCCTTTGAATCTTCCTCAGCTGATGCATCTCCTTCCTCTTCTGTTCTACCCCATCGTCCTCCCAATGCCAAGGCCATCATTCCATAAATCTTATTTCCCAACTCAGCAGGGCTCTCCGGCTGCATCGTTAAGAAACACCATTAGCAAACTGTAGTAATTCTATATTACATGAACTGTATATGGTATTTATAGTATATGATAGTGTAAAATAACTTTACACCGTCATCCAATCATGACCATTCAATCTGTCACATCATGTTGGACAATTCTTAAATCAAAGACAATTATCTAATTATTTGCTGTCATGACGAGTTAGTATCTCCTTCATACTTTTTCTATATTATATATGTAATTGCATGAAGAAAAAACTAAATGTTCATTTTGTACTTACAGAAAATCCACTGGAAATTAGTGCTGTATCATATAAGAGGTCAACAGCTATCTTAGCTTCGCTGCTGTCCGGGGCGTTCTTGCAGGCAGCCTAAAACAGAAACAAAAATAATTAAATCGGGTCAAAGTCACAACCTTATTCAGGTACCACCAAGTATTTTATCTTGAAAATTAAGCTTTAGTAGTTTAGACCCGTGAGTTATGGAGTCATTAGATCCAACTCTTGTGTAAAATTTTAAAGGATAAACAAGGAATCGCAGTCGCTGATGAAACATTCAATTGCTACGATTATAGGTATATGCATAATAAATCATGAATATAGTAAATATGTCTTACTTGCTACAATTATAGGTATATGCTTATCTTTTTCATCAACCGTTAAGATGGCTTACTTTACCCTTAAATTTATAGAACTATTTATAAATCAATGAATCCAAACAAATAATGTCAACTTACACTTAAATCTTTAATAATGGGATGATCTGGATTAATCTCCAATATTCTCCTCCCTCTCATAAATTCCAAACTTGCAGTGTCTCCAAGAGCTTGTGCCTTCATTAATCTGAAAAAATGGGAATTGGAAATTGTAGCCTTATACCACTAGAATGATAAACTTCCTGTGAACGCATGACTTCTAAAAGCATTACTTCTAAAAGCATTACTTCTAACCTCTCCATATTTGCAGACCAACCAAACTTGCCGGAAACAAGCACACAGGGAGACGAGCTCAAACGCTTAGAGACTTGAACTTTAGCCACATTATCACCAAGCTGTTGTTTTATCCAATCACAAAGTAGATTGTATTCTTGCTTGATTTCCCTCTCTTTGACCTCATCCTCATCGCCTGATATCATAAAATATTGTGATAACAACATTCAAACCCCAATTAGCAAACATATGCAAAATAGAATTTAAGAATATGTTAGTTAGGTAGAAAAAAATACAAACCCAATTCCAAATCTTCCTTGCTGATATCAACAAATTTCTTTTCTTTGTATGTCTGTAAGTTCTGAATAGCAACCTCATCAATAGGATCAACCAAATAAAGAACCTACAATTATAGACAAATAAAAGATATAAGTTAACAATAAATAAAAACAGAACTCAAAATTAACATGTAATGTATGGATTCAGTTAGAAATATATATCATATTCAAAATGCATTATCAAAATCGATATATATATTTATGACTGAAAATACCTCAATATCTTTTTGAACCAATTTCTCTAAAAACGGAGCAGTCTTTGCACTTTTCAAGCTGTCAGTTGCAAGGTAATAGATAGCCTTTTGGTTTTCGCCCATGTTTTCAACATACTCATCTAGGCTTTTAAGGTCCTCTTCACTTTTGGAAGTGTAAAACCTCAACAATGGGGTGATACGCTTATGATTTCCACTGTCCTCAATGCATCCCAACTTAATAAACCTACCAAAGTTCTCCCAGAATTTCTTGTAATCCTAATATCACAGTAGATCATATTCTTAGTCAATAAAAGACAACTCATGTTTAAAAAGTAGAGAAACTTAGTAGTTAATACCAACCTCCTTATTTTCACTTTCAGAAAGATCTTGAATCATATCAAATGTCTTCCTGACGAGTCTCTTTCTCATTATTCTTACCTGAAATTGCAATATCAGCACCAAAAATTCTGGGAAGTGAAAGAAAAAGGAAAATGCATAAACGATTCTTAAAAAAGGCATTTCTATGAACTATGTTCATCACATTAAAAGTTGGTCATGTATACAGGATAAGATGTAGTTTTCTTACAATTCTGCTTTCTTGAAGGATCTCTCGGGAAACATTCAGAGGAAGGTCATTTGAATCGACCACACCCTTCACAAAGCTCAAGTAACGCGGAAACTGCAAAATAACAGCAATGTTACAGCCGAGGGTACCTGAACAATGAGCAGAAGCAGGGCATCGAAGAACACATTATGCATTGTTTGTGCTCTTCAATTCTTGACGCTCATCTTTTTTTTGGTGTATGAATACACCCACATGCAAGAAGCATTTGAGCACAAACATGACTTGACTTACAGCTTGCATGTTTTGAACATGCAGATGCTACATAAATGACTTGTGATTTGACAAAATACAGGACTAGAACTAATTATATTTTTATATCACAGGTAATAAAGTAGAGTACAAAGTTATATTATCCCTTCATTCAAAATACGACAATGTAAATTTGATTTTGCACAATACAAAATCCTGCTTTGGAGCTCACAGTTAACTCACCAGTTCACCATCAAAATCATCTGAGATGAACACACGCTTTACATACAGGCGTATGTTCTTTGTTTTAGGGTTCACTACTTCTTCATTGTTGAGAGGTCCCATACCCGGAATATATAGAATGCTTCTGAACTCAACCTCACCCTGCAAAGTTTCAAACCCAGTCAAATTGACAAGTGTTTAAAGGAAGCGATCTCCTGCTGAGAGGCAAAGTTATCAACATTGAACATACCTCCGTAGTGAAGTGAGTATATGCAACTGGTTCTAAGAATTCACTAAAAGTCTTCTTGTAAAACTCATTGTACTCATCCTTTTCAACTTCCTTTGAATTCCGCATCTACAATTAAGTGGCAAAAGCGTGTCAAACAAAAAGTCACTACAAATAAATTATAGACAAAATACAGGGCATCGGAATCCCAAAACCATCAAAGCTAATATAGCTCAAACTCACCCATATTGGCTTAGTCTCATTGGCTAATTCCCAGTCCCAATACTTTTCAGTTTTAGTCTTTTTTGTCTTCTTTGTATCATCCTGATAAAAGGGCAAAAGTAAATTTGGTATTGGTAAGTGGTAACACATTTGAAAAAAGAAAGTACAATATCAAAAATACCACTCAAGTTACCTCTGCTTTCGGTTCTTCCCCTTCTTTAGGTTCTTCTTCCTCTTCCACCTGCCAATTTTCAAATTAATTAATTAACGGTGACAAGTAAAAGCTGACTCATTGGTGACTCCTTCATGGTACATAATTCTATAACACAAGGAGAAATTCTACAGTACATGCATCTATTTGACATGTACCAGAACATTTAGCCTTTCAATTAATAGTTAAATGAACTTTTTTTTTAAATAAACTATTTTCTATCATTTGAAAAATTATGATAACTAAATATTATTTACAGAAAAAGTCAGAAATAAAATTTAATTTTTTCTGAATTTGTATTACTCATAATAGTGAATATTATTTACATTACAATAATGCTTATAAACAATGAAATGATGCTTTTTCTTATGAAATGATATTTCCTAAAATACAAAAATCGATGAAATTATGTTTTTTCTTATGAAATTATATTTCATATATACAAAAGTCGACAAATAGCTCATTAAATAATAAAAATGATTGTTAATTTATTTATTAAAAGAGCAAATGTACCAAAACACTTCAATTTGTGAATATCTGTACAAACTCTCTAACTCCAATAGTAATAATGAGACTAGGAAGTAAGATTCATAAATTGTTCATTTAGACAACATGTAATCAACAGAAAGTAAAATTATGCAGTTGGAATATATACTATTTCCAAAATATCAACCTGAAGGTAAAATTAATACATTCTACTGTTTGAAAAACATAGGCAAAATACTTTCCACCGTCCCTTAACTTCTTAATTTCAGGTAATAATTCAGTCATTTTTTTCCCCAAATTTGATCTTTTATTTTATTTTAAGTAACGATTTATTTCTTTATGTCTTAAAATGTCAACAATGTTATTCTTTTTTTTTACAGCAATGCAGAAAACTCATCATCATCTTCAAACAAAACTCAGAAAATTAGTAATCATCTTTAAAAAATCTTATTTTCATCAAATTCATAACTCAAATTTTCAAATAAACTCATATTTTCATCTCCAACAACAAAACAACATCAAATCCTTCAAATACCCTAACTATTGTAGGGCATATTTAGAGTTACAGAAAGGAGATTGAAAACATAACTACTGTAGGGCATTATTATTTCACACACATACCAAAAAGACGTGAAACCTATCAGCATTCTTTCAACACTTGATGATAAGAAAATCATTATCATAATCATTATATAATTAAAATTAGGCTAAATTATACCTTTGGCCCCTTACCTTTATTTTAATTTTCAATTTGGTCCTTCTATTTTTTGTACTATAATGGGTCCTTTTATTGCAAATTTATGAAAATGTGGTCCGTTTTTATTTATTTTCCCGAAATAGTCCTTATGTTACAAAAGATATACAAAAATGGTCCTTTATTTGAAACAAAATGGTCCAAATTTTGAAAAAGTTACACTAAAGTGGTCCTCTACAGAGCACACTTTAAACTGAAAGGACCACATTGGTATTACTTAAAAAAATAAAGGACCATTTGGAAACAAAAAATAAAAGAGGGACTAAATTCATACCCAACATAAAGATCAAGTACTAAAAGTATAATTTAACCTTAAAATTAAGTGAATCATCATGATACAAAACAAGCACCTTACATAACAGAATCCAATGACTTGGATATTAATGCTACATAAGTAACTCTCATCATATGATTCCTTCTGTCAAAAACATAGAAGACAACAGGTGCATTTCACTAGCAACGAAATGAGCAAAAGAGGGAAAACCACAGTATCCATCATTATCAGTAACGTCTCGTGCGTTAAAATAGAGAACTACCATTAAAACATGCAAGAATTAGCAAAAAAATTATCCCAACCAACAGTATGAAAGGAATCTGTAACAAGAAAGAGCTTGCTTACCTCAACAGTTCTAGATTTTTCTTGCCATGTAAATATGGGGAAGGAAACAAACTGCGAGTAATTCTTCACCAAACCCTGAATTTTTGTTGGCTCTGAGAATTCATACTTGTCATCCGGCTGGAAAGCAACCAAAAAAGGTTAAACAATTTAAGAAGACAATAAACCAATAATTTAGGCGATTGGGTGATCTACCCACACATTTTCTTTAGAATGTCCTCACAATTTTCAAATATCATAATCCATTCAATTCCTTTTTTTATACCAGTTTGGATGATGCATTGATAGCATATCTAGCACAAGAGCATGTGATGATAGTACACTTTACATTAAATACAAAATTTTCTATTAGAGGAAAAAAATCACTCACTCTTAAGTGAAGTGTAATCTGTGTACCACGGCTTAGAAGCTTTTCAGGATCAGTTTCTTCCCTAATCACATAAGAGCTGCTATCAGCTAAAGCTTCCCACACAAATTGCTTATCAGATCTAGGGCTCTTTGTAGAAACAACTACCTGCTTGCCATTAGCATACAGATATGAGCAATCAATTACAAAATAACTAAAAGTCATAATTAAAATCATAAAAATCGAACATAGAGTAAACACTTATGAAATCCACAGAAATCGACACTGTACCCTGTCAGCAACAAGAAATGCAGAGTAGAATCCAACACCAAATTGACCAATCAAGCCATTATCTGCTCCTAGATCCTTGTTTTCCTGAAAGATTGGGAGAAAAGTGAAAAAACAAGAGTGTTAAAGATTTTAATCATTAAAGTATCACACAGAAAGACCTTTTCTAATAAAAAAATTAACAAATTACCTTAAGGGCCTTCAAAAACTTTGAGGTACCACTCTGAGCAATAGTTCCAAGACAATCGACGAGCTCTTCTTTGGTCATTCCAATACCAGTATCTCTGCAATTTCACAAGATCACAGTTTTAATTTTCCTCATAAGTCCCCAAAAAAGTAAAACAAAATAGAAACCAATAACCAGTACAGACGTTATAGTAATAGTTCCATTGTCCGGATCGGTCTTGATGCGTATCTCTAGTTCTCCAGATTCTCCAAGCAAAGAAGGCTCAGTCACACTTAAGAACCTCAACTTGTCCAATGCATCACTAGCATTACTGAACTCCAAAAAAGTAGAAACAATAAAACAAAATTTAAATCGCTGCACTGCCCTCACATGTAATTAGAGTGAAACATTGATGCAAAAATACAAAAAGAAAGAAACAAGAGTAACAAGCAAGCACAAAGGAAGTTCTATACAACATAGTTATAAGTAAAAAAATAAAATAATAATAATTGATTTTAGCTAATGATTTTGTAAATTTGATTTTGTTTAAAAGTGAATTTAATGTAAAGTGATTTATGTTTTCATACATTCACCTAAAAGTGTGTTCAAGAATGAATTATAGGTTAAAAATCAATTAAGGAGGCAAAAGCTCCATATTCTAGCTTATCAATTCAGAAGTCAAAATCAATTCTTTTAGAACACGTCCAAAGAAGTTAAAGTCAATTGCAAAATGGTTCAAAATTCAAGTCAGCGCAAGCAAAAAAAGGACTCAGATGTAAAATTGCAAATTACCTCACAAGTTCTCGAAGAAAAACTTCCTTGTGACTATACAAACTGTGAACAATCAAATCCATCAACCGGCTCACCTGCAAAACAAAAATTAAAAATTAGAATTCACTTAACTCATCAAAATTCACTAACAAAAAAACACCGTTTTACAAATTAACCCTTTCATTTCTAGTGACAAAAAAATTGAAACTTTAATCCACTAACAATCCAGAAATTGCGACCATAAAAGGACATAAAGGTAAATTTAGAACTAAAAACCCACCTCAGCTTGGTACTCGAACTTCTCGCCAGTTGCCTCTTCTTTATCTGCAACAGCAGCAGCCTCGCAACGCACGGAGAGTCTGCCGTTTCGTCTTCTGTCATGGTGCTTACACTTTAAAGAAGCGGCGGCGGAAGAAAAGCGCTTTGAACGAGAGAATTGCGGTGGGAGAAAAGCGCTTCTGAGGGCGGAAGAAGACCTGGATAGTGTAAAGGGGGAAGAAGAAGGGAGGGAGGCGAGTGAGGCAGTGGTTCTGCTAAGCACGGGAGCCATTGCTATTGAGTGAGTTGTTAAACGTTATCTGTTGCTGTTTCGTGTGTGTTGTGTGGGAAAGAAAGAGAGTGAAAGTTGGAAATGAAAAACCCTTTTGAAATTGGAAAGGGAGAGAAGAGAAGGGTTTATGGAGAGATATGGCGGATGGTTCTAGAAAGAAGCGATTTGGCAGCATTTGTGTCAATTTGAAAGGCCAAGATTATGCCAATTCAGCCATACAACACTGTCGTCTCATTTTTTAACAACATTTTTCTTTCCTTGTCTTTTCTTAATTTCATTTTTAATCTTTCTATATTTTTATTAGTTCACATGATTATTTTTTCTTTTTTAAAATTTGAAAGTTTTTTATTCATTCTTTAATTTCTTTTAACTAAGGAAATAGTTATTTGACGTATTCTAAATAATACGTCAAACAATTTTTTGTTGTACAATTATTTAAATGTATCAATTATTTATATATTATTAATTAATTAAAAATATTTATTTTGAAATTGAAAATGAAGTTTTTAAAGGAATTTACTTATTTCATGAATAAAATCATTCAATATTATCGTATTATATGTTACATTATTTAAAATATATTACATTACAATTTTGTAATTTAAAATTTGAAAAATTGATTAAAATTGTTGAATATTAAATATTTTATTGTGTCTTTTTTTTATCTATGTAATATGGGAGGACTATATGTCTTAGTCTCTACGAAATATGTTTTTTTTTAATTCCATCTTTGTAACTTTGATATTCTTTATTTTTTAGTTCTTTAATGAATTTTGGTCTTTCGGAAAGTTAATGTAGCATTGACACATAGGAAAATTTGTGGTGAGGTGGAATAATAACTTTTTTCCTATTTTCTTATATTTTTATTTATATAAATGAAAAATAATTTTAAAATAAAAAATAAATAAATTTGTTTTGAAAGAAATCAAAGAAAAGTTAAAAGGGGGAAAATTTCATGAATCGTAAATTAAACTTACCGCACAAAATTTAAAACAATGTTTGTAGACAATCTCATCTATGACCAAATAGAACCTAACCATCACATGGATGTTTGTGGTTTAGATGTTGTTCTCTAAGTTGAGGCTTAACCATGAATTGTTGTTGATGTTAGTTATTACCATAAAGCTAGAAGACATATCATTTTTTCTTGATTAATACACATTTGTTTGTATTTTCAAAACAAATTTTTTTTTTTTCTATATATAAAAAAAATGTTTTCACCCATCACAAGTTTTTCCATTTGTCAATGTCACATCAGATTCTAAAAATGCTAAAATTCATCAAGAACGACAAAAATAAATAATATTAAGTTACAAAGGTAGAATCTAAAAATTTAATCTACAAGAACTAAGAGCACAATAAATCTAATATTAAAATATCAATTTTATGAATTGGTATTAATAGAAGGACCAATATTGAACTTGACATTGTTTTTGAAAAATAAATAGGCATGGTGTGTCCATTTTAATGGTGCCTTTTCTTTTAATAAGAAAAAAGAAAGAAATTTATTTATTATGGCCTAATCCACGAAGGGTTGTTGAACAATTATTAGGGGTGTAACGAGTCAGATTGGTTTGGTTCGGTTTTACTTGTTTTTTATAATTGAATCTAAACCAAACTAAATCGATGATATACGAGTTCAGATTTGGTTCGAGTGATTGGATTTTCAAAAAAAAAGATAAACATTTCAATTTTTTTACAGAATAAAAATAAAAAGAATATAAAAGTGCAGCTATCATTTTAATTTCTTCCTCTAAAATAGAATTTAGAATAATTACAAACTCATAATTTAATCATCTAAAAGACTAAAACAAAATATGTGGTAGAATTATATAATTTGGTTCCCTAAAACAAAATATGAAATAACAAAGTGTAATAACAACTCAAGTTAAAATACAAAATAGGCAATAGTGTGCCAAATTAAATTAGAATTTAGTTGACTAGATTCTAAATGAGAATTTAAATTACAATGCAAAATAACAACAATCCAAAGTAGGTAGTAACAATCCACTTAAATGATAAAAATCTAAATAAAAAAAATAAACAGTTATAAATTATAATATAAAATTTATTTATAAATTGAACATATCAAACTGAATATAACATTAGATTGCATTCTTCATTCTTGTCATGCCATATGTATTAACTCCAACACTAGTAATACGTAATTGGGCTTAACGAATGATAGGTCAGATTATTCTATAAAAAAAAAAAAGTTGTCTTATTAGACATTTTTTTATGTAAAAAATAAATATATATTAAAAAAATATGAATAATGTTGGTCTTGTTCGGTTTTTATTAGTTTTTAAAACTAAAATCCAATACTCGAACCAATAATCTTTGGTTTACATTGGTTTGATTTGATTTTTTACTCGAACAAAAAATAACGAGTAATTTTCGAGTTGATTTAATTTGAATGTTGGAATTGATTTGATTTATTTTGTCTACTTACACTCCTAATAATTACATTCGGTATTTCATTCAATATGGTTCAATGTGAGCATATTGGACCAGATCATGGGTCACCCTATTTCATTCTCTACCCTCAAAACTGAACTTTGTGAAATCAAATCCTCACAAGTTACAAGATATATTTCAAGCTATAGTTCTCGTGTAAGTTGTATCATTGTCCTTTTAACTAAGAAACCTAATCAAGTGACTACAATCAGATTCGAACATAATCTTATTGCAACCACAATTATACGCTAGTTTTACAATGAACATCATAGCTTTAGCTTATGTTAATTTTGCATCATTGAATTCATCCATTCTCCACGTAGCACCTTCATATTCAATGACATTTCCCAAATCATTTATGATGATTGATTCAATTTCCTAGAAACATTTGCAAGTAAGATTTGCATCGCAATTTGTTTTTACAACTCTATTTGGAGGTTTTTTCCATCTTTCATGATTGAGGTTTTGATTCACTTGATTTTTTTCTTTTGGAGGTAAAAGTTTGATTCATCTCTCTAGTACTCGCCTCATTAAAATGCTTTAAACCTCCATAAGCATTGCTGATTGTTTCCAAAACAAGTATGTCTAGGTCTTAAAAAATCTTTTTATTTATGGCACACCATAGATGGTACAATATGGTAGTGGTGTTTTCCATACTCTCATTATCTCCATTTTCAAGCATGTTTTGAATCCATTTTCTAAAAATTAAATATAGGTTTGTAGAAAAATGTATATTCAAAGGTGACCTAGACCAAGTTTGAGTAGCTCATATACACTATTTGAAACTATGATCAATAGTGTTTTAGTGCTTTAGGCATCTAGGACAGAAAATAGGGCACCTAACTCTTCTTTTTGAATAACTTTACATACTCTCATTATCTGCATTTTCAAGTATGTTTAGAATCCATTGTCTAAAAATTAAATCTGGGTTTGTAGAAAAGTTTATATTCATAGGCGATCTAGATCAAGTTTGAGTAGCTCATGTACACTCTTTCAAACTATGATCAATAGTTTTTTAGTGCTTTAGGCATATAGGACAAAAAATAGGGCACTTAACCCCCTTTTTTTTACAGCTCAGTTATGATTGGTTTAGAACCATTGAAGAGTGAGAGGATTATTTAAACTTCGTATTCTTTTTCATATCTTATTTAATTTGTTCAAGTTAGACGTTCCAATATTAACATCACTTCTTCCATAAGTTATAAAATTATATTCCAACTTAACGCTGAAATTTCAATTCTTCGCCACCATCAACATAATTTGGTATTCCTCAACAGTATTTGTAGTATAGATTTGTTTTATTTGGTCCTCTTTAAAATCTAACAAATTAGTATCAATAAGATTTTTGTTCCATCCCCGATTATCTTCATCAAATAAGTCCCTAAACTCAAAACACATTGGAGTCCAATGGTTTCCAAGTTAGAACTTTAAACTAGTTTTGAAAAGGTAACTAGTTGTCTTCCCAAATGTTTATTGACATCCCATCCTCAATTTTCTAGAAACTGCCATATTTTATAACCAAATTCTTATTGATTTATTTAGAGGTGAATAGTTAAATATGAGTTTATATTAGGGCTCGACAATGGACTAATTTCGAGATATTTGCGTTCAAAATCGCTCATTTGATCCAATTCAAAAAGTCTCATTTGGGTACATATGTATTGATGTGTTGTATTTATTTTCTTTCTTATATTTTGGTCACAATTCATCGTTTTGTTAAAAGTTGTCAAGATTAGTTAACTAGATTTCACCAATGAGACAAATTAATGCTAATAAAAAATTAGTATACTTTATAGGGGTGAATGAAATCATATTACTCCACTTTCAATCTTCTACTAATAACTCAGATAGACCTAATTAGACTATCTAATGAATTCTTGTCCAATCATTATTATCTATAAGATTGGAAACCTTTCCAAAGTTAGACATACTAACTCAAGACACTAATAAAAGGATTCCAAGTCTGAACATTTAAATATGGAATATATGTACCATCACAACACCAAACACAAAAAACAAAGGGGTGAGTCATCAATCTCATGTTAATAGTACCATACACATAAGCGCAAATACATACAAACATCATTATAACATATATATTCTCAAATCTCTCTTAAGTCTAATCATAACATATTCATTACATATTTTCATATATCATCTTAGCCTAGTCGTGACAACATCTCAAATTGTTCCTCAACAATTCCAAAACAACAAATAATAAACATCTTATTCATTTTACATATTAGTCCTAGCATTCCATAACCAAAACACTAATCGCATATTACATCTGTTGAGACAAAAATCCTTAATTAATGTTTTGAAAATAATCAAAAATTTAATTGTATTTATGAATTATGATTTTGATCTTATTAATTATTAACTAGTGGTTTTTAGTGTATTTAGTTATACAAAAAATAAAAAACAAGTTAATTCATGATATGTTGAAGTATGCATATTCATGCAAGAGTTGTTAAGAATCTCTCTCAAATAATTTTAATGATAACAAAATTATTTAAAAGATTATGATTGTGGTTAATGACTAATTTGTACTTTTGAGTGAATTCATATAAGAAAACAGGTTATTAATCATTAAGGCAAAAAGGAGAAAATCTGATTCAAATATGGAGTATTGACATTCTAGAGGATGACCTCGTAAGAGGATGAAACTTCAAAACAGAAAAATATTCATCCTCACCGAAACAAATGTTTTTTTTTATTCATTAAGAAAAGAAAAAACATTATTAAAGAATGAATAAATAAAACATTTGAATAAAAGAAGTCATAAGATTGAAAGCGACCCAACACACCTCTCTCACATGCTGAATAAGATTGAACACAATTAGTGTAGCTAGTAGGTGTTCAAATGTATGTTTGATATCATGGTGAATTAGTGGATTAAATCCTTCAGGTTGAAAGGATTTGGACATAGCTACCGTGTTGATGGTGAACTAGGATAAATCGATTATGTCTCTTTGCTATATTTTTATTTACCTGCTCTGCTTTTTTTACTTTAGTATCGCCATGCAAAAAAGATGTTAAATAGAAAACACATCCAATCCCTTTTTTCTTTTGTTTTTCGTTCTACAAGTGCAAGACACAAAGATCGAGGATCTCTGTAGTATGTCTGAATGCACTTGAATTTTGAGCGGCCAAATGCCTTCCATGCTCCATGTTGTTCTTAATCTAGTTTGTGACAAAAGAGATAACTTTGGCCCAATGAGTTGAGACTTCATTCGGATCCAAACTTTGAGCATTCAGTTTGCTAATCTTATTAATCTTACCATTGAAAAGGGTCATGAATAGAGGTAAGGTTCTACAAGTATGGAAGTGTTAGGTTCAAGTTAAGGTGGAGTTGAGTTACAAACAAGCAAGTCATTTGAGGGTGTTTTAGAGACTATATCATTGACAACTTGAGTTGTTATCTCAATTATTATGTGGATAGGATAAATAAGCATAGATGAGTGAGGGTGAAATGTATGTTTGAAAGAAATGGGTGAGGTTTGACAAGTTATTTAGGTATGTGTTTGTAGAGGGTTATTGTGTAACGGTGATAATGCAGTGGTTAGAAATTTGGTATTAAGAGGTTATGGGTGTAATCTATATTTATGGGATGCAAATCTTTATGCTATGGTTACCTTAAACATTTCATTTAAGGTATCTATACCTGAATCTTAGCTAGAGAAAGAAGTAAAGGTTTATGAGGTTGTTTTGTTTAAGGGTGTAGAGGGTACAAGATATAGTTTTAGATATTAGGTTTGAAACACGATTTTCCTAATACATGTACCTATTTTTCCTCTTAAGATAGTATATAGGTAACATATTTCGTTAAGCGTTTATCTTGAGAATTTGAAGCAAGAATGTATGAAGAACAACCTTCTTGCAAACATTTCTAGAAGGTATTGACATTGATGAGCACATTATATGTTTTCTTCCAATCTTCAACGTCCAAAAAGGTCATATCAAGTTGTTGTTGATATACATAGATGAGATATAATTCTTAATGATGTTTAAGATCATATGAAAAATCATAGGTGATCCTACTCTCTCCTTTAGCATAATGACTTTTGAGAATAATTTGTGTTCGTTTCAATATGGACAAATTAAAGATAGTGGAATACATAAGAAAGATAAGTTTGAATTGTGTTGCTCATTTTTAAAGTCTTCTTTGTTAGTTTAAAATTGTTTTTTTATCAAAAAAAATGTCTTTTAATTAAAACATAAAAACGTTGGAAGATATGACATAAAGAATATGAAAGCAAAAGTAAAGAGATAGATGAAAAGTAAACATACAATGATTTTTCACTAGTTTGCTACAATTTTTTATACGTCTAGTCCTTCCCTTAAAGATAGATTTGCCCTAATACAATCAAAGACCTAATCTGTTAAGTATTATTAACTTTACCTCTTCAGATTTGAGTATTATAAACTCACCTTCTTCAGGCTTCTTGTATTATAATGCCTGAAGAATACTGGTTTAGCTTGCCACTTGAGTTAAGTCTTCTTTACTTTGCCTCTCTAGGCTTTCTATATCATCATGCCTTAATAGGCAACAAGAAGTATTATCTCTAGGTTTCTCAAGAAACTTGGCAAACCTTACCTTTTGAGTCTATATTATAATGCCTTAGCAGGCAACCATAAGTACAATATTTGGATTTCTAAAGAATACTAGTAAATCCTGCCTTCAAGTTCCATGTATTGTTCTAACCACCTCTCCATGCTACCACTAGAGACCCTATAGTGTTCTCAACAATCCTGGAAAAGACAAACTTTTTGCACTGTTTAGGAGTCAAGTGTTTACCTCTCTCTCGAAACTTCCCTTTAACTGAAAGAGGTTGCGATTACCAAGCATGTTTACATTCAAACATGACACAGTTTGTTCTAAGATTCTAACTTTCAATGAAAACATGTTACAATTTGAAATTCTATATCAATTTAAGCATCACATTTCATTTTGAACTAATTTGTGACTGTAATTGATTGATTTACAGAGATAACTAATGAACCTTATAAGTGATGATATTACATTTAACTCTTAAGTTCAATGCTTTTTATTGAGAGATTATTTCAAGTATGAACATGTCATTTCTTTCTTTGTATTGACCTTTCAAACTTGCTATTTGATATAAATGTTATGAGCAAAGTCTAGATCTTTTTCTCTCATCATTCTCACTTGGATAGAGTTGTCTCAAGTTGGACATCATCATCATCATCATCATCAATTTCTTCATTTTAAAGAAGTTCCTTTTTACAGCCTTAAAAATATGTCCATTGAGAACAAAAGCCTTTGGGGATGAACATAGTCTACTATTGTCATAAAATTAGTTGCTTAACTTTACACACCTTTTTACTTTATAAACTTTTAGACTACATTGTACTTTTTTCATAGGATTTGACATCTGCCTTGATTCCCGTGTTGTTGAGTCACCTCATCTAATCATAGAGGAAGAGACAATACTTCATTAAAGGGAACACATTACAATTGGAGCTTAGTAGATTCTCCTTGACGATCTCTATATCTTTCTAGAGGAATGTGGTTTCAAAGGAAACTTTGTGCTTTGTAGATTATTGCAATAGAGGAGACTTGAGCTTTCTTGATCTTTGTTGATCTTTAGAGTCGGAAGAATGTTGACCAAAGGAATGCCTTGCTCATTGTCTTTTCATCAAACAATTGATTAGTTGATTTGTCTTTTGACACTTTTTTAGATTTTTTTGCTCATCCTTTGCCACATTAGAGGCTTGTAATAGAACTGTTTTTTTTTCTAACAATGTGTATGAGAATGTATCTTCTTATCTAGAGGATAAGTTTCACATAGTAATATGAAGTAATGTCTTTAGACGAAAGCTTCACCAGAGCCTTAATCAACATAATTTTCTTATATGTTATGACTAGCTCTTTCATTAGTGAACATATTCACTTGTTCATTAGTTGAAATGTTTTCTATGCTTCGCTTATGAACATTTGTTGCTATGTTTTAAATAATATGCACTCTTAAAGTAACTAGTTACAAGATAATTATTCTCTTGCTTTGTTATCATCAAAACATAAATAATAGATATTTATATTTGAACGGATTTGGTTCTCATATAAACTAGACTAAGATAATCAGATCTTAAAATGATTTGCATCTTCTACACAAGGGAAGATTGGGCCTTTAGTGGGTCTATAGGGCTAAGGGTGAGGTGAAGGCTATAACAAGCCGAAAGGTGGGAAAAGGGGTATGAAGATGGTTGATGGGTGTATTGAAGACAAGACGTAGGATGTGGCTATGCACGGGTAGGAAGGAAGAGGCGAAGTGTGTGGGTTGAGGTTGGTAAAATTTATTGGAGAAGAGGATAAGATGGATGGTTTTTGGTGAGAGGAAAAGAGGGATAGTCTAAAGATTTAAGTAGAAGAGTCAAACATTGACCTAATAAAAGTGTTGACACTTTTTAATGTCTCAAATAGGCCTTAGCTCTTCACAATAAAAATTGAAAAGCTCTATCATAGAAAATCATCATCTGATCCTTCCACTAGAGAAGTCTGTATAATAAATGAGTTTAAACAACTTATCATCTAGTTAGACACATGGGCATATTAGAACTTAAAAAGAACCATTTTTTTTGGCAATCTTATAACTACAAGATACGAAGCCTTTCCTCTTTCTCCTCAAGGAGAATCTCTTTGCCTCTAATGTATAGTGTGCTTGAAACATCATCTAAGACTCATACATACAAAATCAAAGTACTATAACATAGGAATGCATCTTTTGATTCAGAGAAAAGAATGATTAGAACCAAGCTAACTCTGGCAAGATGTAAGGACAAATTTGAATAACAATTAAAACAGAGAGAGAGAGAGAGATTCTTCATGTATTTTTGAAATATTTATAAAATGTAGAAAATAGATAATAAGAGAAATATGTACACCGTCTGTATTTTGATCTTCAAATAATACAACTAAAAGAAAGGGTTTTACCTATTTATAAGTTTATATCATTCTAAATTATACTCAGAGGGATTTCCTCACTACAAATAATAACATTAGCTTGCTTTCATAAGTTTCTACCCATACCATCTTTGGACTTTGGATATTTCTCCATGACACGTAATATCCGTGTCACTACGTGTGTCTCACTCAATTAATTTGTTTTCTTTCGCATTTTTATACTGATAGAAATATGAGCAAAGATACCAACCAATAAGTGAACCCCAATAGAAATTTGGTTCATTAGTGAAAAACATACTACAATGGATTTAAATATCAGTTTCGTAAGTAACGGATATAAAGTAAAGCGAGATCCCAATTTTGTAAATAAAGAGTATATTTACGCAAAAAATTTATAATTATAGTTTTTAGGGTTTTTTCGTTAATTGTTTCATTGCGAAAGTTATTTTTCTGAATGTTTTACTTTTATGTTTCAACAAGAAGTGGTTCTCTGAGGAAGCGACTATCGGAAGAGAAATTTTTTTGATTTCAATAGGAAGTCGTTTCCCGGGGAAGCGACTTCCAAGTGGTTTCTTTTTTATTTATTTATTTATATATATAAAAAAAAGTTTATTATTAAAATTATATTTAAAAAATTAAATACTAATAATAAATTAAAAAATACATTAATAAATTATAAATAAAATTTATATTTATATTTTAATTATAATTATAATTATAATAATAATTATTATTATTATTATTATAAATAATTAATATACGTATAATTAAAAATTATTATAATTAAAATGATTAAATAAAAATATATATATTATATTATAAATTTCAAAAAAATAAATTAAATGATAATAAAAATTAAATAATAATAACAATTAAATGAAAAAAAAAATTATATTGATAACATGAAAATGAAATGAAATACATTATATTATTAATTTAAATATTTAAAAAATAAAAATACTAATAATAAATTAAAAAAAATAGATTAATAAATTATAAATAAATTTATATTTTAATTATTGTTATTATTATAATAAATAATTATTTAACTTATAATTAAAAATTATTATAATTAAATAATTAAATAAAATAATTAAGTGCTTTATTTGAAGCTAAATCACTCCAATAATTTACATTTAAAGCCAAACTACTTCAAGAATTTCTCCTACATGCCGAAAACCATACTGAAAAATATGGTGCAACTTCAATGTTGGCTTTCTCTGAAAGTTTTTTTAATAGCTGACATAATTTTACAGCATACTTTGCATGAATGTCAACAAATGCACTTGTGCCAATCAACAGATTGTGTAATTTTGATTGTATCACAATATTGACTTGAATTTTTCACAAGTCATATATGATTCTTCCATCAAATTTCTCTATCCCAAACATCATAGCGGAACTTGACGTATTGTAATCGTACACTAGAGAGGTTCCCGTGAAAGATAGGTGAGCCACAAAGAACCACTTATTAACCAAGTGTTTCCTTAACCATAACATTGCTTAAACAACACTTCTATAGTATAATGTCCTTTTTTGATGTGGTAGATCAAATAAAGCTGCAATGACATAGCATACTAATTACTATATTTCCCTATCCGAACCAAAATCTATGATGCCATATGTTGAGAAAATAAACAAACAAATAAATTTAAATAACAATTAAAACACAAGAAAATAACATGAAAAGTCCAAAACTGGAAGGAAAAAAATCACGATTGTTATTTAATGACAACCAGGGAATAACACCATGTGAAAATTATTAAAACACATATACTTCTCTCAAACAACCCCCATGGTGCCCAGTACACTCACCTCTACAAAGAAAATATTTGAACAATATCTCATAATAGTTTAACACAAGAGTGTAAGAGAAAAGAAAAGAATCAGATACAAGCTTAAAATATTTTTGCCTGGTAAAATTTGTAATGAAGAACTAGAACGATATATATAGCCTTATGCTCTCCCTTCCTTTACAATTCCAAACAATGTGTGATTATTTCAACATTCTCCAATTTCAACCAAATCCATCAGATTTTTAATTTTTAGGACTTTGAAAGGTTATGAGTTTTGTTTGATGAATTTTATGGACAACAACTAACGTAAATGATCAACTTGACCAACAAAAGTATAATTAAAGAATCAAAACGAAACAAAAAATATTTAAAGGACTAAAGTGAAACTATAAGTTAAAAATCTAAAAAGAATAATTTGACCTTAAAAAAACAGAAACTTACTAGATCTACTTTTAACATGACCATCAACCAAGCTGAAAGTTCTAATAAAAGTAAAAATAAAATAAAATAAAATATGATAACGCAAAATAAGATAAGACAAAATCGAAAGAAATAAAGTAAAAAATAATTAATTAAAATACAATACGTTAACAAATAAAGTAAATTAAAACAAGGTAAAGTAGAAAAGATAATATCAAATAATGGTATAAAATAAAATTAAAAATTAAAAAATTAAAGTGACTAAATTAACTTTAAACTGTTTTATCTAACATTGTAAAATTAATTACTAGACATACCAAAATGTATAGCGCTAAAAGTATTTAGCATCTCCAACCATAAATTTAACATGGTTCATTTAACGAGGTCTACTATGCCACATCATCTTAAAGCAATTTATTTATTTTTTATTTTAAAGTGAACTCAACATGAATTCATTAAATAAGACCCACTAACGATCATTAATTTATTTATATTATTATTAATAAATTAATAAAAAAAATATAACGGTTATAATTTTATTATGATTAAATTATGAAAGTACCGTTATATTTCTTGAGAGCACCGTGATAACAGTATGATACAACTCCAACGGTGGACTTACCAAAAACTAAATGTTACATAACTTCATGCTGGCGAACGAACTTATTTGGTTATCGTTGGAGATGCTCTTAGAGCGTCTCCAACCGTAACTCAACATGAGTTCATTAAATATGAGCCACGTCATCTTGAACGTCTCATTCATTTTTTACTCCAACAGTGACCTCAACATGGATTCATTAAATAGGACCCATTATCGATCATAAATTTAATATTATTAATAAATTAATAAAAAAACAGGTAATAGTTATAATTTTATAATTTTATTTGACTATTGTTAGAAATGCTCTTACCACACTTACTTATATTTAAATACTTATAATTTTATCAAATATGAATTTTGATTCTCCCATTTTTAAATTATTTTTTGATTCATATTAATTAATTCTTGGAATTTTTTTGATTCTACTGTTTGTATTACGAAACACTCTCATTAATAACGTGACATTTAAGTAATATTTGTGATTTGAATATAATAATTTCTATATCATTATTATTTTATTTTATTTTATTTACATTTTATCTAAATATTTTTAAAAATTATTTATTATTGGATAAAATAAATATATTTGAAATGTTTTAGATTTTAATTTTAACTATTTTAATTTATAAATAAAATACATTTATTTTATAACAATTTAACATATAAATAAAATAAATATTAAATATTATGAAAAATATAATAAATTGAAAAGTACTAAAATTATTAAAAAATTTAAATAAATAAATTTTAGATATTTTATTTAAACATTTTAAAATCAGCTAAATTGTATCTGTGGTGCCTTAACTTAATTTCAGTTAACGTTTTAGTACTTTATTTATTTATTTATTTTTGAGTTGGTCATTTATTTTAATTTTAAGTGACAATTTTATATTTTATGTTTTAAAATGTCAATAATGTTGTCCTTCTTTTTACAAAAATTCAAAAAAATTATCAATATTTTCAAACAAAACTCATAAAATTCATTATCATCTTCAATAAATTGCAAATTTAATCAAATTCATAACTTAAATCTTTAAATAAACTCATATTTTCATTCTTTATTTGATGTTGTTGGAGATGAAAATATGAGTTTATTTGAATATTTGAGTTATTGATTTGATGAAATTTGCATTATATTGAAGATGATTATTAATTTTATGAATTTTATTTGAAAAATTTGATGATTTTTTGTAAAAAAAAAAGATAACATTGTTGACATTTTAAAACATATAATATCAAATTGTCACTTAAAATTACGATAAATAACCAAATTGGGAGAAAAAAAAAAGATAAAAGACTAAAGCGTTAATTGAACTTAAGTTAACTGACTGCTAATGCCTTTTAAAGTTTAAAATTTAAATTTAGATTCAAATATTTTAATATATAAATAAAACACTTTTGTTGATTACACCATTTTTTTTTCAATTACGGTCAAATAAGCTACTAATTGATAAGTAACTTATTTGGTTGTAACTAAAAAAATAAGGGGTGTGACTAGCAACGATGTAAATAAAATTAATAAGAATAATTAAGTGTTATATTATTTAAAGAGTTTAATTACTATGTATTAACAACTGATTTTCTTTTTACAGGTGTCAACACATCACAATCGTTCATAGTTGTAATTTTTGATATAATTATAATAAAAGTCAAACATTCCTAATGATCTGACGGCTGAGATTGATTGACAGTGTAAAAGAACTTTAAATTGTCGGTATGTACAAATTAAATCCTTATAATTTAAAATGGTGGGAACAAAAAAATTCTAAAATTTAGTGGCTCGTAATATGATACTATGATGACTCGAAAGAAAGAATTAAGAGATGAAGCATAAAAGGGGTGAAAGAGAGAAATATTGATTTTTAACATAACAAAGTCCTCTATTTACATAGGAACTTTGCAATTGAAGAGAGATAAATAATTACAATCCAATCGATGGGATCCACATAAACAGCCGCGCGAAAAACTCTAAGTCTTGACCGGTTTAGCAAAATTGACACGCAAAATATGTGAAGAGTTGACCAAATCAATTGTTGACTTGGTGGAGGACATAAAAGTGTGTAAAAAACATAATAATATTAGAAAAAAATCTACAAAGTTAAAAAAATAATTTTTATTTTATTTTATATATACTAAAAAATAATACACCACTAAACTCAAATTAAGTCAAACGGCGCGCATGTGTAATAGTCGATTTGAATGTGTTCTTAAGATTGTGTATCACTTCATAAAATTGGATACTCTTAAGTACACCCAAATTAACATACCTCCACCTTTTAAACAATACTAGTGTATTATCTGTGAGACTTTCTTATTTTTTATTTGCTTCAATTCACACCAATTAAATATGTGGTTTTCAAGATCATTTCCAACAGTTAATATAGATAAAAAATCGACTTAGAAAATCAAAGATTAAAAATTTATTTTTGACAAGATAGAGAACCCAAAATTGAGAAAGTTTGTTTTTACCCTTGTAATTTTTGTTAATAATTGCCATTCATATATTTCTTTTGGTCGATTTGATTCTCTTTATTTTGATTTGAAAACCCTTGCTACTCCTTTAACTACTTCAATAAATTTTACTTCTTCCTGTTTTAATATTTAAAACAAAAATCAGAATATATTTGCTTCAAATTTAATTTTTGATCAAATAAATTGTGATATTTGTTGATAAATTTGACTCATTTAAAATAAAAATTTAATAAAGTAAATAAATCAATAATTGAAATTATAATCATTAAATACACATAATATAAATCATTCATTTAGTTATAAATTATTAATATTGCTCACATTATTTTTTTTAAATGTACTGTCTACTTTATAGTAATATTATTTTACACCAGATAGAGTACTATGGAATATGCCCTGATCACGTTGTTTTACCTACCTTGGTAAATCAAAGCATGCATAGCTTTTAATTTCTCGTTGATTGAATGAATGTAGACAAACGCCAAACACATTCACTTCCATTCCACGTTATTACAAGCAACAATATCAAACTTTGTGACCTTTTTGCGAAATCTCCTATCCCAAGAATGGTAGCACCATTTGTGTTTTGAGCCTCTCTCTATCTCTCATGGCACCGTTATATACATTCTCTGAAACAGGGGATACATCTGAATTATCGTGTCACTTTTACGGGGATTCATAAAAAAATTCAATTTAAATTTTCTACAAGATCAAGTAGTAATACATAATGCGGTAATATATGTTGGAAATTAATAATATGGTTTAATAGAAGTTTCTTGGAAATAATAATGATATTTTTTAGAGTTAGTGTTGTTGTTAATTGAAAAAATGAAAAAGTTCCACGTAAGAAAAATATCACACACTAGTAGAGTATATAATGTAGAGGTATGCAAATTGACCATCACACGCGCATCGGCCGTCTGACCTTGATTTTGGCTATTTCCTTTATAAATATTATAATATTATGTAGATTATTATTATATATTATGTTTCACTTTAAATTTATGATAGTAAAATATTCTCCCATAAATTATAAGGATAATTTAAAAATATTATTACTTAATTTTATTTTTATAGTCGTTTCATAGTTTATATGAAATAAGTAAGAGTGATGTTTATTTAGACGTGAGGAATATGAAATTGGGATATGATCCTAATTTTATTTATTTCCTTTCAATTTATGTTTCATTTAGAGATAAATAAGTAAAATAGTTGATTTTTTTTTAATAATAATAGAACCACTTACTCATAAGATTTACTATTTACTTTTTGTGGCTATCTTTCTTCAAATAAAGTAGAAACAAAGAGGAAAAAAACGGAGAGAGTTTCAACTATAAAACGGCTAACGTAGATGTGGCAAATTTCTTGTGTTTTATAAGTCTTAATGCTCTGGCTTTTCTCCCAAGGGTGATCATATTAAATTATAAGCTTCTTTTCTGATATTCTTTATTAATATAAACCTTTCAATAACGGTCATGGTTCTTGTCAAGAATAATACTCTTTATATTTTGCTTGTATTTCTATATGCTACATGGCTATCCGCTGCACGGTTGAATCCGACAGGTATTTTTTCAGATTTTCATAACTTTTTTTAATAGATAATATATATAGAAGGTTTTAAAATGAGATGAGTTTAATCATGAAAAAGTTAATAGTAAATGAATTTTATCCATAAATTAAATTATGAATGGTAACACTGAGTGATTATCCATGTATAATTATATAGTATATATCATCGTGTTGTATTAAAACTTTTGTTATCAATATATATTTCTAAGCATTCATGGCATTATTGGCAGATGACCATAAAAGGGTGAAAAATGGAGGTGCCGAAGTTCATGACATTATTATTATAAAGGTGATTTTTTTTTTTTTAAACAATGGATTCATTTTCCATTGCTGGATATATAGATAAATAAAAAAGAACCATTTATATATTGTGAATTTGTTGAACAGGCAAGTATTCCAATTGGTGCTACAAATGAAACTACGGTTAAAATCTTGGGTGGAGTAATTAAAGTGAACTCGACCATATCAAATGCAAAGCAAATTGTGAGAAAATCTGGTTCCAATGTAGAAGATATCAGAAGTTTAAAAGGCCAATTTTCTGATAAGGTTAATAGTGATTCTGTGGCTTTTACTGCTGATTATCATCGACCAATACACCACCCACCTAAGAATAACAAGTGAACTATTCAAGTTCATCTTTTCAATAAATCATGTATGTTGGTGTTTCCTTCTTTTTTATCTTTTCCTTTAGTATTGCTATATATACCAACTTTTGTGTGACTAAATTAATGAGTACAAGTACATCGAGTCAATCTATATAATGTAAAATGGATATGTCAAATAAGAGTTATAAGGTGTCGGAATATGTTTTTCAATTATTATATTCTAATATTATTTTATGATTATATATTTGTATTTAATTATATTAGTGATTTATCAATTAGGTTTTAGTTGATTAGTGATTAAATTATATAATAAAGTTTATTAAATTTCTATTTTGATAATTAATTATTTAATTAATTGGCATGAACTCCCATATGATTGTTGGATGTTAGTGACGATCTATTTGAGAATAACGAGAATTCTAATTAATCATTTATACTACATTTTCTTCAAATTTGAAGAGTGCTTAAGGCATAAAAAGTCTAAGTTGAAGAAGAACCACAAACCAACTTATGGCTGCTCGTCTCATGTCTCTATATTTTAGGGATGATGCTTAGTTCAGGATCGCCGCAGGACTGATCCAATACATTTAGAGACCTAAAATGAATTTTACTATGAAGCATAAAATGGATTTTCTAAATTTTAACATCACATCACTAAATTAATATAATTGACGTCGTGTAATATTTGTTTTTCAATTGTTTTAATATTATTTGAGACTATATTAAATTTAGAAAATATTTATATATTTTAATTTTTAAAATATTAAAATTGGAGGCCTTTTTTATTAAGTAATTTCTTTTAGGCCTTTTGATAGTTTGACAGAACCCATAGTCTTTACTTGATCTAGGATGTGTGATGTATATGCCTTTCTAAAATGATCTATTAATATACTAATAAGTCGTTTAATTACAGTTCCACCTATCACATTATTGTGAAAGACTATCCATATACTATCCATATTCGACTTTGTGGGATTGAGTTCACTAAGGTGCAGTGCACTAGAGAGCGACTTTCTTCCCCTAAAAAAAAAAAAACGCCGCTATCATTTTCATGCACGAAACTAAGCTTGATATATAGAGCAAACTCGACGTCACAAAACCATGGATAGATTGCTCAACGGAGCAACTTGAAATAGATGCAAGATTCTTTCTCCAACCCTTCACTTAGAATAGAAAGAAAATTCCATTTTTCAGCACGCACTAATTCCTAAGTCTTGTCGGTCGAATAGCCTTCTTGTGTGACCTTCCATGGGTGGCAAGCTTTAGAGAATAGGGACGAGGTGAGGTCCCCATACTACAAAAGACCGTAAGCAGTGGTTCGAGTCAAGTGAAACTAGGAGGAAGACAATGGTATTCCCCTTGATTTTGAGGAGACCATTAGCGATAGAGAGAACTATGATTGATGTGGTGAATGACACCTTAACCTTGAAGGTAAATGAGAAAATAGTTACTTTCAATATTCTAAAATCCATAGAGCATTCAAAAGAAAGAGAAGGATGCAATAGAATTGAGATTTTCGATTTTAAAGAAATAGTTGAACATAAAGTACCTAATCTATCTTTAGAAAAGGTGTTGTGTTTATCCCATGATCTTGTTAAAGATAGTGAAGATCCAAGAACGAAAAATGTTTTAGCCATGTTAAAATCATCACCAATCACTACGCCAAAAATAGGATTTTACAGCGCTTTTTTAATCCATTTACAGCGCTTTTTAAAAAAAAAAAACGCTGTGGAATCGAGCGCTGTAAAAGATACAACAACGCTTTTAAAAAAGCGCTATAAATTATGTAAATATAACACGCGCTTGTTATGCACATTTTACAGCGCTTTTTTAGAAAAAGCGCTGTAAAATGCATATACTGGGTTTGCCAATCGATTTGCAATCGATTGACCAATAATTCATTTTAGTAATTGGTTTGCAAATCGATTGACCCATAATTCATATATTGGGTGTGCCTTTTACAACGTTTTTCTTTAAAAAACGCTGTAAAAAGCAGACCCATAATTCATATATTTGGTGTGCCTTTTACAACGCTTTTTGTTAAAAAGCGCTGTAAAATGCAGACCCATAATTCATTTTAGTAATCGGTTTGCCAATCGATTGACCCATAATTCATATATTTGGTGTGCCTTTTACAGCGCTTTTTAAAAAAAGCTCTATAAAATGTGTTTTTTTTTAAAAGCGCTTTTTAGCTTTTTATGGCATTTTTTTTAGAAAGCGCTGTCTTTTATCTTTTTATCCAAAATTATTTTGATCCATTTCACACAACACAACCAGAATCAATTCACACAACACAACCAGTTCACACAACACAACACAACCATATACATATATATAACCCAGTAACATTGTAATTTACAATAAGCAGTTCACACAATCAGATACATATATATAACCCTGTAACACTGTAATTTACAACCTAATTAACTACATTCAGATACATATATATAACCTAATTTACAACCTAATTAACTACATATACATTGAACCTAATTTACAACCTAATTAACTACATATTCATATGCATGTTCATATATTGTCCTATGATCATATACATATAATAACTAACATAATATGCACAAGCTACCATATAATATTCAGATCCCTTGCCTAGCAGCATGCTATTTTCCAGAAAATCAAATAATTTTCATTTCAAGCACATACTGACACCAGTCTTCCTTTAATTCCATAAGATATTCCTCAAAATATGATGGACTGGAACATATTATATTAAGTTAGTATCAAATATATAGATAATTTATATATGAAAAACATATAATGAAAATACCGTACCATTTTTGGGATAATAGTTTTATTCTTGTCAACAATCTCCTTCATGAATCTCAATACGTAGTACCCACAGTCGATGTTGTTTGTTTGACGAGGGCACTTTATTGGGATCCATGTAATGTAATTAGACTTTTGCTTCGACACTATAGCACCTCTTTGAGCTCGAAAAACTTTTAAGGCACTATCGAATGAATAAATGTGATTATTATAGCATGAACAAACACATTATTTATATATATATGTAAGAAATAAATGAATATTACTTACATGTCGAGCATAGTCTTTATTTCGGAGTGATTTTTGTAATTGCCATGCACGGGATCCAAATAGTATATAACTTCATAGACCACATTGATTGCAAATAGCACCCAATGTGTCCTACAACAACAAAAAATTGGTTAAGCAATTTTGTTTATACACAACTAATAAATTAAATTCTCATCAATTAAAAAAGATAAAATTACGTACCCTGAATTATATGGTGCAAAGAACAATTTATCCTTTTCTATATTTCCTAATAACATATTTACAATGTATTTCTTTACATTTTCTGGATAGAGTTTCCACATCGACATCTTATGCGGAGACAAGAATGAGTATTTATTTGACAATTTCCTCGTGCACACGACCTTCTCATACAAAAACCTTCAATGAAAATTTTAAACTAGATTAATTACCAATACATTTAATTAATTACTAATAAATGCAATTAAAAGTATTTTTTATCTTATGTACAAGCTCATTACAGTAGCACTAAGCTCCTTATGTTCGAGAAGTTCGTATATGTGCTCCTTTTTGAGAAATTCATCATACTCTTCTTTGAATATATCTTTATACATGTGTACGATGCGCGAATCGTCGCTGTTGCCCATGTTCCTTTTTATTTGGATGTCAAGACACACCGCGTATTTACCAAGGCATGGCAGACTTATTTTAGGAGCAATAGCAGCAACGACCGATTTTCCCCGATCCAGTTTTTTTCTTGCTGCAAGTTTGGGCGCTTTATTACCCGACAACCTTTGTGATTTGACAGCTCTATTAACCTACAATTTTTGAGGTTTGCTGCCTTTTTTTGGCTATACGGGTGGTTTATTTCATTGGATCTACAAAAATGAGGTTAAATGTTAGTTTATTGAATCTGAAAAAATTGACAAACCTTATGCAATAAATGTGACAAACCTTTTCGGGAGATGTAACTGATTCGTTTATGGGAATTTTTTTATCGAGGGCAACAAGGTTTGTGGGCCATGCCACGTAACTACCAATAGCGTCGCCCAATAACTGCATATCTCCATCGTTGTCCGGTATCGGCAACGGTGCAGTTGGTTCGAAAGCAACAATAGGCGATACTTTGACATGGCCCGCAGGGATCGGAGTATTGTGCAATACTTCTCCCGAAGTATTGTACAATTTTTCTTTTCCCACCTTCCGATGAGTAGGCGAGGACAAGTATAGGACACATGAAGTGACACCCTAAATCAATAGTTAAAACATAAGTACGGTTAATATATAAGTTTGTTTAATACATATGTAATTACATAAGTAAGTAAGTAATTAATTACCTCGGGAATACTTTTCAGACCGACGTTGCAACTCGCGGTTTCACTCGCCATTTGTATTTCATGTTAGAGCTGATCCGGGAGTTGCTTGTCTTTGTTCGTATTCACCAATTGTGCCACTTGCTCTATAAGTATTATGAGCTTCTCTAATACTTCCTCGTTGGAAGGTTTTTAGCGCTTCTCTTGAAGAAAAAAGCTTTTGGGAGTTACGCCAAATCCTTTCCCCCTAACTCGACCGGAATACTCAGGGACATTAAACACTTTACCAAGAATGTCCCTGCAAATATCCTTGTTGCCCTCCGGATTTTCAGAACTTTGTTCGATAATTTCCTAAAATACATGTAACATTAAAAAGATAAGTTCAATAGCATTTTTAAAATACAATATTAAAAATATACTAACACAAAGTTCTACTACTTTTTTGACATTTTCATTATCAACCACCCCGTCTTTATTAACTCGCGCTTCCTTACATAATATATGACGACCCAAGGGTTGATCTGCTTGGGTATCTTTTTACTATTCGTTAAGATCATAAACAAAATAATACAAATTAGTTACACACTATAGTTTATAATACAAATTACTTCATTATATAAAAATGATGTTTAATTACTTACAAGTTGTTGATCAAGGCGTGCATATCCCATACGTGATTTTTTGTATGGGTGTGTTGGATTGCTTGCCCGTTCGCGATTTTCCTTACTAATATTCTATATAAAAAAATAGCAATTGTGTAAAAATTTAAAATACGCTACGAATATGAATAATAAAACACAAATGCTAATAAATTAATCACTTACGACAAACGCGGGGTCAGAACGTTTGGAAACAAATGCACTCCATTCATCATTTGATATATAATGTTTATATATTTTTGGAGGTTCAGCATTTGTGTTTCCTTCTCTATCTTTTAGATAGAAATTTGAGAGACAAGATCTAAATCCACGATGGATCTTTCCAGCAACTCTCAAAACATAACTCTTTCGTCCCTCATCAAGAACAAAAGTCATCTGCAATGAAAAAAGTTATAAGTAAAGTATTTCAAAGAACAAAATTATAAATGACAAAAGAGTGGATCAAAAAATTTACTTGAATGTCATTCCATATTATATCTTTGGCATCCTTCAACGCCTTATCTCTCCAATCGTCAATCGTAATTGGGATA
Source organism: Cicer judaicum (assembly GCA_037974835.1). Lineage (NCBI taxonomy): Eukaryota > Viridiplantae > Streptophyta > Magnoliopsida > Fabales > Fabaceae > Cicer > Cicer judaicum. The sequence goes on from JBBPBS010000858.1 coordinate 115,697, forward strand.
TTTTGACGAACAACAGCCCCAATATAGCTTACAAACATAGACCTGTTGGGGTCAATTGGCTGACCACTCTCATTCCAGCCAACCTAATAAACTCATATAGTAAGTACATGCTATTAAAAAAAGATAAAAAAATACACAGCAAATAGAGTATAGTATAGTATAACCTTAAACTTGGTGCCATTGCTCCTTGCTTTAATCACGTTTTGCATTATAGTTGCACCACGTTTGACATCATTTTCATAAGTCTTAGTGGTGCCAACTTCTTCATTTTGACATTCTAAATCTTTGTTTGTATCCATTTAACTACAACAAGTTCAACATGCAGTTTAGTATAACATCAACAAGCTCAACATGCATCAAGCATTATTATAAACAAGCTCAACATGTATCAGTATATCTTAAACAAGCTCAACATGCATTTTAATGATTACAAAAAATTAATAACATTAATACCTGAATAATGGTTCGAAGAAAGATGAAATGTGAATAAAAGAGGGAACGCAGAAAGTTCACAGAAATATGGTTCACAGAAATACGGTTTGAAGAAATACGTAATGAGGGTTACGTATTTCAATGAAAATATATTGTGTGCAATGGGAGAGATGATCTTGGATGGAAATAAGGTTCGAAATGAAGGAGATGATCGTGGAAATAAGGTTCGTAATGGACGGGATTATAGGGTTTGCAAAAGAAGAGAAGAACGATGAAGGTTGAGATGATAGTGAAGTTTACGTAATGAAGAGGAAACTGAAGAGGTTACTGTTATATATAAAACCCTTTTACAGCGTTTTTTTATAACCCTTTTACAACGCTTGTTTGAAAAGCGCTCTAAAAGGTGTCCTTATTTAATTTTTTAAAAGGCTCTTTTACAGCGCTTTTCCCAATAAGCGCTGTAAAAGACCTCATTGTTTTATTATGTTATATGAATGTTATTTTAAATCCTTTTACAACACTTTTTCAAATAAGCGTTGTAAAAAGTCTCATTATTTTATTTCTAAAAGAGTCTTTTACAGCGCTTATTTTAACAAGCGTTGTAATATACCTCCTTGTTTTATTATGTTATATGAATATTTTTTTAAAGCCTTTTACAGCGCTTTGCAAATCGATTGGGTAATCGATTTTATAACTCACAGAACAAAGCTTGTACTGAGTCAATCGATTGGCAAACCGATTACTAAAATGTTTTTAATCAAATCTGTGTTCGGTGATTAAAGACATCGATTGGACAATTGATTTGATATATTTTTCTTAAGTTACTGGTTTTGCACTAATCGATTAATTAATCGATTGCATGAATGACTTAGTTCATCATTTATCAGAAACATATTGCATAATCGATTGGCACATCGATTTGAACTAAATATCTGAGTTACTGGGACAAATCAATAAAAGGGAGTCGACTGAGTAATCGATTGTTTTAATCTCGTTGTTTGAACAAAACAAGTATAATCGATTAGTTAATCGATTCTGATATAAACTGACTATCAGTTTCAGATATATGCATTAAAAGAATCGATTAGGAAATCGATTAGTTCATTATACCAACATTTGGTTTATTTTGGTTTAATATTGGATGACATTAAAAACATTGTTATCATTGTTTATTGGATTAAAATATGTTGGTATGTATGGTTTGATTCCAAAAGCTTCTGATATGAAATATGTTGCTATTCTGCCATATTAGTATAAAACACTCAATTCAAATTACATGCATATTTATCACAATAATTCATATTACATGGATATTTATCACAATAATTCAGATTACATGCATGGCTTATATGAAACAATTAAACATGTACATTAAGATGCCCTTCTTCTTTTCCTGGTGGGATTCACGTTTGTTTGTCCATTTATAATACGAAACGATGGATTAATCCAAATTCCCTCATCATGATCATCTCTAAGATTTTAAACCATCATTAGTTGAATCAATTTCATGTAGTTGTTGTGATATTGCAAATAAAATATCATTACCAACATCTTCATCATTATTGTTATCATCACTTATTTTATTGGTCGATAGGACAACATACCATTTATCATCAGAAGGATCAGTGACATAAAACACTTGTTGAGCTTCCGACGCTAAAATAAAAGGCTCGTCTTTGTATCCCACCCTATTAAAATCGACAAGCAAGAATCATGACTCATCAATCCGAACGCCATTTTTATTATCGACCCACTTACAACCAAATATGGGAACATGAAACATTGTGTAGTCTAACTCCCATATGCGCTCGATAACCCCAAAATATGATAAATTTGCATATATTGGGTTTTTGTCTTTTGCACTTGAGACATGCATCGCTTCAGCTACGAGAGTGACTCCACTATTTTGCATAGTGGTCTGATCATCTTGTTCTTTGGTATAAAATGTGTAGCCGCCAGTGTAAGAAAAGACATGTAAGCTCAGACCATTTGCTAGCCACCTCAATCTCTGTGAAATTGATCCCGGGTCTATATCAAATTTTGACTTTATGTGATTTTTAAACCATGTTATACAACTTCGATTGTGCTCGTGAGTTATCCAATTTTGATTCATATTCATGTTCAAACGAGATAATTGATCCATGTGTATTGTAACATACGGTTGAACCTCATCATCATTGTGCAGAACATACAATTGTGCCTGCTCCCATTCTGTCCTTGATATAGTCAGTAGTCTCCTTCCAATTATCCCTTCTCCTGATATTCTTCCCGAATGACGAGACATGGGAAGCTCTATGGATTCAACACTGGACAAATATTCAGTACAAAATTCAGCAGCCTCTTCAACAATGTATCGTTCAGCAATACAACCTTCTGGTCGACTTCTACTTTTTATGTACCCTTTTAATATTTTCATATATCGTTCTATCGGATACATCCATCTCATATAAGCTGGCCCACAAAGTTGTGTCTCCTTAACCAGATGAACAGTAAGGTGAACCATTATATCAAAAAAAGAGGGTGGGAAATATATTTCAAGCTCACACAAAATAACAACAATTTCCCTCTACAATGTCGGTAATTTCTGAGGATCAATCACTTTACTACAAATTTCCTTGAAGAAGAAACATAATCTAGTTAAGGCTAGTGGAAATTTTTCAGGTAAAATGGAACATATACCTATTGGTAGCAAATGCTCCATTAGAATATGACAATCATGGGTCTTCAAACCTTTTAACTTGAGGTCTTTCATACAAACCAAATTTTTAATGTTTGAAGAGTATCCTTCTGGAACTTTAACTTCGTGTAGAAATTTACATAAAACAATTTTTTCCTTTCTAGATAGAGTATGAGCAGCTGGAGGTAGATGTGTGCGATTTCCTTTCTTTACGGGAGCCAATTCATTTCTTATTCCCATATCGACCAAGTCCAATCTTGCGTTGATGCCATCTTTAGACTTTCCTGGAACATTCAGTAACGTACCAATAACACTATCAAATACATTTTTTTTCAATATGTATCACATCGAGGAAATGTCTTATATACAATGACTTCCAATATGGCAATTGAAAGAAAATTGACATTTTCTTCCACCCAGTTTTGACCAGCTCTCCCGCAAAAGGTTTGCCAAATTTATTGGTCAAACCTTGTACTTTTTCAAGTATTTGATATCCAGTCGGTGCTAAAGGAGCTTTACCTTCCTATGATTTTCCATTGAATGCATTTCTCCACCCACGATATTGATGACTATAAGGTAAAAATCTACGATGTCCAAGAAACACATTCTTCTTACAATGTTTCAACCGCATCCAATTTGTACTCTCTTCACATATAGGACATGCACACTGACCTTTAATGCTATATCCTGATAAATTACCATATGCTGGAAAATCATTAATTGTGCCGAACAACATAGCTCTTAAATTGAAACATTCTTTCTTATACCCATCATAAACTTCCACAGTTGTCTCCCACATACGTTTTAAATCTTCGATTAAAGGAGTCAAGTATACGTCGATATCATTTCACAGGCCACGTGCTATGTGAGATACTTTGAAGACCATGTGGATTTATTCCATCAGTAGAAAGTGAAAATCTTAGATTTTTTGACTCTATCCCGAATTTAGGATAGTCGTGATCAATTTTTGCCGATTGTGGGGAATCTACAGGGTGTCGAAACATTCCATCTCTAATTCTTTCATCTGCATGCCATGTCAAGTGTTATGAATCTTCTTCACTGCGATACATGCGCCTAAATCTTGGTATTATAGGAAAATACCACACGACTTTTGCTGGAGTAGATTCTTTCTTCTTATATGGACAGACATTGCATTTCGGACACGCCTTAAGTAGTTCATATTCATTTCGAAATAAAATGCAATCGTTAGGACACACGTGAATCCTTTCGTAACTCATGCCAATAGAACACAAAATTCATTTAGCCTCGTAGGTTCGACTAGGAAGTTCATTATTGTAACACCCTAAATTTGATAATAAACTATTTTATTAATTAAATAAGATTTTAAATAATTAATTTGATGTTAAAATTATTTTATCGAAACATTCCATCTCTAATTCTTTCATCTGCATGCCATGTCAAGTGTTATGAATCTTCTTCATTGCGATACATGCGCCTAAATCTTGGTATTATAGGAAAATACCACACGACTTTTGCTGGAGTAGATTCTTTCTTCTTATATGGACAGACATTGCATTTCGGACACGCCTTAAGTAGTTCATATTCATTTCGAAATAAAATGCAATCGTTAGGACACACGTGAATCCTTTCGTAACTCATGCCAATAGAACACAAAATTCGTTTAGCCTCGTAGGTTCGACTGGGAAGTTCATTATTGTAACACCCTAAATTTGATAATAAACTATTTTATTAATTAAATAAGATTTTAAATAATTAATTTGATGTTAAAATTATTTTAGAATATATGTTGATAAATTTTGTGAGTAATATTCGTTATAGGGATGTTTTTTAAGATGTGTTGGTTTGATAGATATTATATTTAATGAACAATATAAATAATAAATATTTTATTTTATTATTTTATATATTTTTCTAAAAATAAAAGTATTTTAGTGTGATATTTTAAAGTATAAGATTTTATATTATTTTAAGTGTATATGTGAGTTGGTAATTAATATGATATTTTCTTATATGTTTGACTAATGTTAAGTGTGTACATATTTATATTTTAATCATTTTTAAGTATCTCTTATTTTAATTATTTCTAAATATATCTTATTTTAATTATTTATTCTATAAATAATTATATTGAGATCGTAGTAATATTGTGTTTGATTTTCTTTATTTTTATATACTCATTTTGAAATTGTGATTATATATATAAAGATTTAGTAATTAACATAACATATTATTGTTATATTTATTTATTTTATACTTTTAACTATTTTCTAATATAATGGTATTATTATAATATGAATATTTTGAGAAATAAGTATAATTGTAGGGATTATTTTAATTGTGAAAGTTTCAGTCATTAGTAATAT
>JBBPBS010000858.1:121160-136231 GCA_037974835.1 Cicer judaicum
TTTATATACTCATTTTGAAATTTTGATTATATATATATATATATATATATTATGACTTAGTAATTAACATAAAATATTATTGTTATATTTATTTATTTTATACTTTTAACTATTTTCTAATATGATGATATTATTATAATATGAATATTTTGAGAAATAAGTATAATTGTAGGGATTATTTTAAATGTGAAAGTTTCAGTCATTAGTAATATGTTTTTTTTTATATATTGATTATTTTAATTACTCTAATTTACAAAATATTAGTAATGTTTGGAAAACTAAATGGTGTTTGGAGGAATATTAAAAAGGAGATTAAATAATTATTTGTTTTATTTTAACAAAATAAAAATAATAATAGTAAAATATCAATAAAGAGACCAATGGATTTGACTCTATGAACCCTAATTGTTAATAAAATAAAACAAACAAAAGAAGGGAATGGAGTTGGGAGGGCAGCCGTAAAACCAAGGAGATAACACAACAATAACTCTATCGTTTGACACCGGTCATGTTTCAGAAAACTTTCTTTATTTTCGCCTAAATTTGAGTATGTTATTTCATTCATTTAACTCGTCAATTAAACATAATTTTCCAGATTTTTAACAACCCAAATTTCTTCCTAAAATGCCCGATTTCTCCGTTTACAAAAATCCTTATTTTGCACCGTTCTCCTTCACCGTAAGTCTGATTTGAGTGAAACCAACCGCAAAACGACCGTGTGAAAAGTGGCTATATTATCCACTGATTGGGTTTTTAATTTATGGTAATTTTCCTTGACCGAATTTCGAATTTAGTTTTTAGAGTATCTTCTCATAATTTATTTTTAACGTTTACCCATAAACTGTCGAGTTAGATCAATTGAAGGAAAAAGAGTCAATGAACAAAGGTTGTTTGCTCGTTGAATCGTATTCGTGTGTGAAAGCATCAAAATAAGGTAAGGGGTGAGAGAGCGTTTGAACTCATGAGTATAATATATTGTGAGATGAATGGGAAAACCGTATTTCCCAACGATTCATCCAGGGCTCGCTACGTATGGTAGTAGCCCTTTGAGGGATAAATTAATTAATGTGCAAATATGAAAATTTTGAGATTAAAATATAGAATAGAAATATTTGTAGGGTGTTGATTGATTTAATTTATTTGAATGTGTGATATTATTGTGATATTGGGTGTCGAATTAAATTTATATATATGTGTGATTATATGAGTTATGTGATGTGATAACAAAATATGGATGTATTTTGATAATTTTATGTTATGATGATGATGTACGATTAATAATTGTGATGTTATAAATTTGTGATAAGTTTATGTGATAATGTCTGATTGATGATAGTGATGCTAGAAATTTGTGATGAGTTTATGTGATGATGATGATAGTGATGTGCTTAACCGTGATGAGAATAGTGAATTAAACTCCATAGTTGATGAAATAATAGTGATTTCAATTTGTGTTTGAGATGACGGTTTTAATGGAGTCTCATAAACCAACGAGGGGAGAAAATAAATATTGTGAATTTGTGAAGTGGATATTATTTGGTCATCATATAGGTAGGGCCTGACAAGCCTAGTGATTTTGGGGAAATACAACTGAGTGAGCCTGATCGTGGCGGTCTGCTGTCGAGCCTTAAGGCAAGATTGTTAGACCTTGGAGGTATTCCAGTGGGGAATTCCTAGGTGACTTGGAGGTAGCCCTCCAAATGTCGGGAGCTACCATGAAACACACATGTTACATACCTTCTTAGATTTTTTATAAAAAAAGCTCCAATAACCCCCTGTCTCACCTTCCACAAGTGCATAAGCAATGGGAATTGTATTTTTGTTTCCATCTTGTGCAATAGCAAGTAAAAGAGTCCCCTTGAACTTCCCGTACAACAAAATTCCATCCATTGAGAGAAATGGTTTACAAAATTTAAACCCATATATGCACGGAGGGAAAACCCAAAATAGTCGTTTGAAATTTTTTGACCCCCTGTACTAGAGTATTATTAGAATATGCAAGTGATACTTCCATTTCCACAATAGTTCCTGAAAGAAATTTTTGCATAACCAACAACCAGCTTGGAAGGTCATTGTAAGACTTTTCCCATTTTCCATAAATCATTTCGATAGCTTTATTCTTTGCCATCCATGCCTTTCTATAGATGATTGTGTAGTTGTATTGTTCCCGAAAATATGCAATGATCATTTTCACTTTAATTGATGGATCAACTTTCAAAAGTGACTTTATGCTTTCACATATGATGTTAGAGTCAAGCTTGGTATGATCATGTGACATAGAGGAATTTGCGCAATGGTAGGGTCCCTTCAAACGACCAATCACCCATTTCTTACTTTTTTGGCTTAACGAAGCCCTGCATCTGAATAAGCATTGTGGATTCACACATTTAATTACATACCTGTATTGACCAGATTGCACTACACGGTAATTGAGGGAGTGTTTTATGTGATAATGCTTAAATGCAAGTTGACAATCTGGTTTGCTATTAAACTTCATTCCAATCTTAAGAGATGCATCTAATGGAGGTGGTTCATTAGATGACATATCAAATTCAGGGGATTGGTAAGCATAATCCAAATTTAGATTATGCATATGGAATGGTGGATCGTATGTCATTTTAATTACATGAGGTTCTGGCTCTAGATCATCACCATTATCATCGTCCTCATCCTCGTCTTTATCAAAGTATGTTTCTTCTTCACTCCCTTCACTTATTTCTTGTTGATCAAAATTGGCCATATCACTTAGTGGAATATATGTTTCAGGTTGAGATGGTTCAGGTTCAGATGTTTCGGCCTGGTCAAAGTATGGTTCGGGTTGGTAAGATTCATAATTTTGAAAAGAATAAGTGTTTTGTGTTTGAAAATGGTATTCAGCGTGAGGTGTGGTTGAGGATGATGGTTGACCAACATCGTATAATGGATTACCATCCTCAAATGTGACATATAACTCGATAGATCTGAGTTGCGGCCACTGTTTATAAACATCAAACATGTGTTCAACATCTTCGTCATCTTCAACATTTAACAATTCACAATGAACTAGGCCTTGTCCAAATGAGATAGGGTGTCGAAAAATTATATTAGACACCTTTTGATTTTCTAACCTCAAATTTGCTTCAATTGTTTTTCTTCAAGTAAGGTTGCATCCAAAATTAACTCGAATATCTTTTTTTTCGTCACTTTTGAAATATTTATCAATATCTTGTCTTTCACATATTTCACCATTGTAATAAATCAGAAAAACTATATTTTATTTGTGCCATTGATATGAAAATGGGATATTGAGATTGAGTTAAAATGCAAAGAAAATAATATATCATACTTATAAACAACCAATTGTGATACATGCAATGCTGCCAACACTTGTGCAGCCTTGTTATAATCCAGACATGCATGTATGGCCTTACAAGTCGCCTTTCCCAAAGGCGACTTCGTGACATTCCTTTGGCAAGTCGCCATTTCGAATGACGATCACGTAACACCATTAGCAGCAAGTCACCATTGCAAAAGGCGACCTTGGAAAAGCTTTGAGAAATCGCCTTTCAAAATGGCGATTTAGATGGGAAGTTGCAAAAATGTTTTCAGTCTTCTCCGTCCAACCTAATCCTTGCCATCACGTTCTATCTTCTCCGTCCAGAAGTGTTTATTTTCAAAGTGCTTGTTGTGTGAAGCCATGCATCAAATTTTATTGGTCATTCAAAGTGTTGTCTTGTTTATAAATAGGCCAAGTCTATGATCATATTTCTTCACTCTTCCACTATTCACAACTTCACTCTTCTTTATATTTTCACTCTTCCACTACATAAATTCAAATACGGTCATCTACATTGTTAAAAGTGGTACTCAATTAAGAAGCCAAACTATTTTGGGTAGTTAAATTAGTTAATTGTAACTACTTTTAGTTAGTTAGGTTGTTACTCAAAAATTGTAAACTAACTGCATATAAAAGCAAGGCTTGCAAAACAAGGAGAATAAAGTGAATATAGAGAGCAAGCTGTAGATTTTACAAGTAGCAGAAAATCTGCCAACATAGAAACTCTACCATTGTAAATGTTTTCATCTTATTATAAGTGATAATTCAAGTCGGATCCAGTCTCCCAGATGTAGGAGTTAATCTCTGAACTAGGTTAACAAGTGTGTGTGTTCATTTTAGCTTTACAAGTTTTGAATTCTGCTTAAAACTGATCATTCTCCATTTCAGTTAGAAAACAGAGAACATTCTAGACATTCTGCTGATCAATTTTCATTTTTTGTTTCAATTATTCTGCATTTTTTTGGGACAAAACCATGAACAATCATTGTTTAATTACTCATTGTTCTCCATTTTTCACAACAACCGGTATCAAGAGCACGAGAGTATTCGATTCAAAGGAACGATGGCATCAACAAAATATGTACTTGAAAAATTCGATAGGAACAATGATTTTGGGTTATGGTGTTTCAAGATGAAAGCGTTTCTAGTTCATCAAGGTTTGGCAAGAGCATTGGGAGGAGAGAAAGACATGGCATCCATACTACCAAAAAAGGAGAAGAAGGATATTATGGACAAGACTCGTAGTGTTTTAATCTTGAGTCTTGGAGACAAGGTTTTGATGTAAGTGTCAAATGAGACTTCTGCAGCAGGTATTTGACTCAAATTAGAATCCTTATACAATACAAAATCATTAGCAAATTGTTTGTACTTAAAACAAAAATTATATACTTTTAAGATGCAACCTGGGAGGTCAATTGAAAATCATTTGGATGAGTTTAATAAGACTATATTAGATCTTGAAAATATTGATGTAAAATTGGATGACGAGGATCAGGCCCTGTTGTTGATAAATTCATTACCAAGCTCTCTTCAAATTTTGTGTGATACACTTCTTTATGGCAAAGATTTTTTGTCATTAGAAGAAGTACAAGTTGCACTAATCTCCAAAGAATTGAAGAGGAATTCAGATGGCAAAGAAGGAAGCAGTGGCAGTGAGGGATTGTTTGCTAAGGCTAAGGTAGGGAACAAGAATAAAAAACATAAGAATAAGTTCAAGAATAAATAAAAGTACAAGTCTAAAATGAGATGTTTCATATGCAAGAAAGAGGGGCACTTTAAGAAAGAATGCTCAGATTGGAAAGGAAAGAAAGGATCAAATAGTTATGATGATTTTGGAAATGCATCTATAGCTTCTGAAGGATATGAAAGCACATAACTTCTTATGGAAAACTCAACTGAAATCATGGATGATGAATGGGTGCTTGACTTAGGATGTTCATTTCACATGACCTCAAATAGAGATTGGTTTCTTGACTACAAAGAAACTGATGGAGGCAAGGTGATTATGGGGAACAAATCAACATGTAAGGTCGTTGGAATTGGTTCAATCACGCTGCAGTTGGAAGATGGAACCATGAAGATTTTGTCAAAGGTTAGGCATGTTCCATAACTAAAGAGGAATTTAATTTCTCCAGGAATGTTTGAAGAAATTGGTTGTTCATACAAAGCAGAGAAAGGCATTCTAAAAGTCATAAAAAGATCATTGGTAATCATGAAGGGAACAAGGGATCATGGAATCTATCTTCTTAATGGTCAAGCAATGACTAGAATGGCAGCAATAAATGTACAAGCATCAAGTAAGGCCAGCCTATGGCATCAAAGGCTGGGACATATAAGTCTACGGTAGGGACATGATTAGTGATCTTGAATTTTCTGAGTATGGAAAGATGCATAAGGTCAAGTTCTCTACAGGGAAACATTGCTCAAAAGGAATTCTGAAATATGTTCACAGTGATCTATGGGCCCTGCAAGGATTGCTTCACATGGAGGTAACAAGTATTTCATTACATTTCTTGATGATTATAGTAGAAAAGTATGGATTTACTTGTTGAAAATTAAGTATGAAGCATTTAAAACCTTCAAAGATTGGAAGTCTATGGTTGAAAATAGGACTGACGAAAGGATTAAAACTCTAAGGACATATAATGATCTTGAATTATGTAGTGAGGAATTCACTAGTTTTTGCAAAGCTCATGGTGTGAACAGACATAGGACTGTAAGAAGCACACCTTAACAAAATGGACTAGCTGAAAGGATGAATAGAACCTTGCTTGAAATAATGAGATGCATTCCGTCGAATGCAGGGATACTTGCCCAGTTTTGGGGAGAAGCTACCCATACAACTTGTTATTTGATAAATTTGAGTCCTTCTACTGCAATCGAACTCAAAACCCCTCAAGAGATGTAGATAGGGCATACTACAAACTACAATCATCTAAAAGTATTAGGATATGTTGCATACTACCATGTAAATAAAGGGAAGCTAGCCCTTCGAGCCAGGAAAGGGTATTTTGTTGGATATCTAAGTGCTGTAAAAGCTTATAGGATATGGTGTCTTGAAAGTAGGAAATTTATCATCAGCAGAGATGTTAAATTTCATGAGGTTGAAGTATACAAGTCTGTAAACAATGTTACAAATTAAGGCTTACATAAAATTGAAGATGAGAGGTTTGATCTTGAGGTGGAGAAAGATGGAGAAAAACGGAGAACGTTCTTGGAACAACAACATACTCAACAAGATAGAACTGAGAGGTTTGATCTTGAGGTAGAGAAAATTGCAGAAAAATGGAGAATGTTCTTGACTTCAGCCAAAGAAAAAGAGAAAGATCAACAGAAGTCAAGAACGTTCTTGACTTCAGAACAACAATAGTCTCGGCAAGACAAGATTGATGCAAACCTAGAAGATCATGCTATGTTCCCAAAGCAAGAATCAGATGATTATAACCTCATCATGGATAGAGAAAAAAAGAACATCAAAACCCACTCAAAGATATGGCTATGCAGACATGATCATCTATGCATTACATGTTGCTGAAGAGATTATACAAAAAGATCCTAGGAATTACAATGAAGCTGTCAAGTCTGAAGACAAAAGTAAATGGATTTTAGTTATGACTGAGGAGTTGAAATCATTGAAGAAGAACAACACTTGGGAACTCATACCAAAGCTAGCCAACTCCAGAATTGTAGGCAGCAAGTGGATCATCAGGAGGAATGAGGGAAATCCAGGAGTTGAACCACCCAAGTTCAAATCAAGGCTAGTAGCAAAGGGATTCACTCAAAGGGAAGGTGTATACTACAATGAAATATTTTCTCTTGTTGTTAAGCATGCATCTATAAGAATAATTCTAGCCATGGTAGAGCACTTTGACATGGAATTGGAGCAAATGGATGTCAACACAACATTTCTTCATGGTGGCTTTAGGACTCAAGGAAATGAGGATTGGGTCTGCTTGCTAAAGAGATCAATCTATGGGCTAAAGCAATCACCAAGGCAATGGTATTTGAGATTCGATCCACTGATGCTTAGTCAAAGGTATGCTAGAAGCAATTTTGATAGTTGTGTGTATTATAAACAAGTATCATCAGCCACATACATTTACTTGTTGCTATATGTTGATGACATGCTAATATCTTCTAAAAGTATGAAAGAAATATAAAAATTGAAGGGTCAGCTGAAGAAAGAATTTGAGATGAAGGACTTGGGGCCAGCCAAGAGGATCTTAGAAATGGAAATCATCAGAATCAGAGAGCAAGGAAAATTGATAATTTCCCAAGAGAGCTACATTGGAAAGGTTCTAAATAGATTCAAGATGTGTGAATCAAAGGCAGTGAACTCTCCATTAGCAGCTCATTTCAATCTTTCTTCAGCCATGTCACCAAACACAAATATGGAAGTAGAAGACATGAAGAATATACCATATGCAAGTACCATAGGGAGTATCATGTATGATATGGTCTGCTCAAGGCTAGACATTACTCATGATGTAACTGTTACGAGTAGGTTTATGGGAAACCCAGGGATGAGTCATTGGCAAGCTGCCAAATGGATTCTAAGGTACCTAAAGGGAACTCAAAGCATGTGTTTGGAATACAACAAAATCTCAGACACTTCAAGACTAATATAAGAATTTGTAGACTCTAATTTTGTTGGAGATTTAGATAGAAGAAGATCTCTTACATGATATGTGTTCACGGTGTTTAACAACACAGTTAGTTGGGAAGCTAATATTCAAGACATAGTGGCATTATCAACAACAGAAGCATAATATGTTGCTCTTGCTGAAGCTGTGAAAGAAGAAATTTGGCTGAGAGGATTGATCATTGAACTTGGTGTTAAACAAGAGTCGATTTGCATAAACTGGGACAACCAAAGTGACATTATTTTGAGTAAAATCAAATGTATCATGAAAGAACTAAGCATATAGGCATAAGGTTGCATTTGATCAGGGATGTCATTGAAAGGGGTGAGATAAATGTAGCAAAGGTGAATAAAAGTGAAAACCCAGCTAACATGTTTACAAAACCTGTCACACTTAGAAAGTTCAGGCACTGTTTGAATTTGCTTAATATCAATCCCAGAAATTGAGATCAAGGACTAAGAGGATCTGATTGGAAGAATCACAAGTTGAAGCTTCTCATTTGGTACCAATGTGGATAATTGTTAACAGTGGTACTCAATTAAGAAGCCAAACTATTTTGGGTAGTTAAATTAGTTAGTTGTAACTACTTGTAACTATTTTTAGTTAGTTTGTTACTCCAAAATTGTAAGCTAACTACATATAAAAGCAAGACTTACAAAACAGGGAGAATAGAGTGAATATAGAGAGGAAGTTGCAAATTTTACAAGTAGCAAAAAATCTGGAAGCATAGAAACTCTACCATTGTAAACGTTTTCATCTCATTATATGTGATAATTCAAGTCAAATCCAGTCCCCCAAACGTTGGAGTTAATCTCTGAATTGAGTTTACAAGTGTGTGTTCAGTTTAGCATTACAAGTTATAAATTCTGCTTAAAACTGATCATTCTCCGTTTCAGTCAGAAAACGGAGAATGTTTTGGACATTCTACTGATCAATCTCCATTTTTTGTTTCAATCATTATGCATTTTCTGGATAAAACCAAGAACAATCTTGGTTTAACTACTCATTGTTCTGCGTTTTTCACAACATACATCATAATCAAAAGGAAATTTAGTTCATGATTAAGAACATAATATCAATGAAGAAGATAAAGTTACACATAAAAAAGATGAAATGAATCTTCAAATTCTTGATTCCAATGTTGAAATCTTCAATTACTAGACACGCCAAAACATGTACAATTGCTCCTCCTAATACCAAAACTCAAAACCCTTGTCTAAAACATGGAAAACCCTTAAATAGGTTGAAAACTTTGCATCCTTCGCCCGTGAAAGCCAAAATTTAAGAACAAACCTTCAGAGGATCAATTGTCTAAGGTGAGTTTCCAAGGGAAGGCTAGGTGAGCATGAGGCAACATGAATGGGGAGACACACTTTTGGAACATAGAGTTTGCCTAGGTGAGTTACAGTCTCTCCTAGGTGAAGCATGACACCTTTCAACTATAGTGAGCTCTCTTCATCACCGGTGGTGTTTCCATGGCTTCATAACTTCCGTTACTAAAAAGTGTTGAAAAACCTATACCGATAAAAATTGATCAACTGCCTACCACAATGACAAGTCAAAATCATCAAGGGAAAGCATGGACTTTGGGAGCAAGGCTTTGTCGCCATAAGCTAAAAAGGCAAATCAAGATTTGAAGTTTCAATATAAGAAATTACAAAGAAATTTTATGTTGTTTAAATTGATATCTAAGAGCTTAAATTGTAAATAAGCTCAAGATTTTAGATCGTGTCTTCTCTTGTGAAGGACAACTTATGTTGAGTTTTCTGAACTAACTAGAAGCAAAACACTTTAGCTTGTAACAATTGTTTCTTCTTGAGTGGAGGCAAAGGTTCCTTAAAAAGTTTAGTAGTATAGTTTGAGTGATGACTTGGAGATACTCTGAAGTTTATTTAGAGATTCAATAATGAAAAGATCCTTCTAAGGTTACAAGGGAATGATAAGCTATTAGGTTCATGATGAATAAGGATAAATCGCCATGTGCATCTATCTCTATCTTTTGTTACTCGAAAGTTGACACCATTTTCTAATCAAATCTTTTAATCAATATAAGTGTTATCCACTTCATCATAGAGAAGATTTTTAGAAACAATTTTTCAAGAGCATAATTTCAACCTTTAAATTTTAGTCATTGTAAAACAATATAACTTTTAATCACTACAAAATTATCCAACATGTAGCTTTAGTCTCTATTGAAAGAAACATATATAATTGTACAATAAGAATCTAACTATAATGTTGGAGTTGATAATTATCTTAAAACTTTTGCACAAGCCAGGAATGAGGTGTTGAATTTCATGAAAATAACTGTTTACGATTTTGTAGAGTTACCATATGAAGCAAAGGTCTTTGGTTTTAAATGTGTCTTTTAAGACCAAGAAGGATGCATTTGGTAACACTAAGAGATACAAAGGTAGACTCATTACTAAGATATCTTTGTGTCATCTTGACATTAATTGCACATTTTGATCTTGAGTTGCATAAAACAAATGTGAAAAAAAATTTCTTAACGATGATTTAGAGGAGGAGATTTATATGAATCATCCTAAAAGTTTAAAGATTCATATTTAAAGATTTATATGAAACTAAAGTTTTTTCGCACTTAGTTTGCAAGCTTAAGAAACCATATATGATTTAAAACAAGCATTATGTCAATAATATTTTAAGTTCTATGGAATAATTTCTTAGTTTAAATTTGTTGAAAACCTAATGGATTAATACATATATGAAAGTAAGATTTATTTTCTTATTTTTTTATATGGATGATATTTTAGTTACTTCCAACTATAAGAGTTTATTGCATAAGGTGAAATAATTCATCTCCAAAAAAATTTGATATAAAGAATATGGATGAGATATTATATGTTATGGACATGAAAATCTAGAAAACCTTCTCATGAATTTAATTTATTCCAAATTTTGGTTACTTATGATTACATATAAAATGTATTTATTTGTAACATATAATATAAAATTTGTCACGTTGAAAATGAAGTTTTTTTTCTTCTTCTTTATCCCTGGTAAATGGTGGTTTAAAATCATTTTTTTTATGCGTAATTGCTTTTTTAAATCATTTTCTTTGTTCTATTTTTCTAAATTAGTAATTTTCACAAAGAGTTAATTTTTCCTTGGTACTTTTCTATAAATTTTTTATGTGAGTGTGACGTTATTTTGTTCGTCGTCTTAATGCGACACTTTTCTTATATTGTTGCAGTGTATGTATAGTTTAGATTTATAGAGTAACTTTGTTTCATCACAAATTTCAATCAATTATTTTGATGTCGTCAATATTACATATCCAGCAGTATAATGTTCCAAACAATTGAATTTTTTTATATTTATAAACATATTATTGTATGCTATTTTGCCGTTTTTATGTTATTAACCTGCATGTTGTTTGTAAATTCATTATTTTTTGTTTTAGCGAATTTAAATTTAAATTATGTCAATATATTCTATCAATTTACATAAATGGCTATAATTATATTTTAGTAAAAAAAGAAAAAATCACCGACACAAAGAAATATGTGAATATAGCTTTTTCTTGAAAGAAAATATGTAATATAGCTAGTCAAATGTGGATTGAAAATCACTCATGTCGGTCACCCGTGAGTCGTGACCCATTTAGCTTTTAGGGTAAAATAAATTTTTAGATTTATAAAATTTTAAAATTTATAAAATTTTAAAATTTTATTTTTAATTTTTATAAAACAAAAATTATATATTTTTTTAATTCCTATAAAATTATCGTATAAGTAATTTTAATCTACACTGAAATATCAACAATTCCGGTATGGACTTTAGAGCCCAGCCCAATAATGCATATTTTTTGCTATATAACACTTACATAACCCTTACAAGCTCTCTCTTATAAAAACCATAGCCTTCCACCTCAAATATATTTATTGTTGAGCTTAAGTGTTTGTAAGTGCTACTCACCTAGAATTCCGGCCAAACATCACCACTACTCATATCATTCTTTCCACTAATTCGCCATCACTATTGTCTACAACATTATAAAAATAAAAAATAAAACTCAATCTTTGACTTTTAGATTCATAATTTATCACTTTTATCTAAATTTAGAGGTTTATAAAATTTATATTTTAGTTTCTTTTAAATTAAAAATATTAATTTTGTGTAGAAACTTTTATAATTTTTTAAATATGCATGTAAAAATTGATTAAAAAATATGAGTTGATATACCAACATGAATTAAAACTGCATACATAATTAATGTTTTAGACACTAAAAAATGTAACTTTTTCAAAGAAATTAAAAATTAAATTTTAAATTTTTATAAAGATTAAAAACTTATTTCACCTTAACTTTTATTACACCCTCAATTCCCTAATATAAAAAAATGGTGTAATTTTGTATCCTAATCATAAGAAAAATACGCATTTGGATTGATTGTTAGAATTTTTTTTATTTTATTATTTAATGTGAGATTTATATTTACTAGAAACTCACCTAGTGTGAATAAGATATTTAAAATTGGGATATATTTAAATTTTATAATCAACTTTTTTTTTTAATTTATTTTTATATTAAGGAGTAAAAGTACTAGTTGACAAATCATTTATCTCAACTCTAACCGTTGTAAATTTGTAATGAATTACAATTTCATCTTCTAAATTTAGTTATTACCAATTGTTTTAGTTTTTCATATATAATTATTATTTTACCTTTAAATATCAAAAAAAAAAAAACGGATTTTATGCTTCTATTTTTTTCATTTAGAACCTTTGACGTCTCAATTTCTAAAAAATTTGGCGAATAAATAACTTTTAAAGTATTAAAGTTTAGAAAAGAAATGTTAAAATTTAAAATATTTTGTAGTGTACGAGATTTAATTGAAAGATTAAGTAGGTCAACTAATCTGATTTAAATGATGAAGAAATTAGAGAAGTTTTTCTTAAGAAACAGAATATATTAACACTACTTTTCAGAACACAAGTTATACAAAATAAAGGGAAAAAGACAATAAACTATAGTACATATCATTAGGTAAAAAGCATTTCCAGCAAAAATAAAAAATGCATCTAAACAACTAAAGAAGAACACCTCGTTAAATTACATCACAATCAACAAACAAGTAAACTCAATATACTTTCGCCCTAAGAAAAATAAGTGTATTTAAACAACACTCACTTAAATTTTAATGTCATTTCAATTCTCAGTGAAAAAAATGTTTATATAAAGAATTTAAAAAACAATTTATCAATTTTTTATTATAAATTAAATTTTTAAGTTTTAGATAAAAAGTATATTAAATAGTTTAATTATAATTTTTTTTATAGAATTAATTAAATTTCAATACAGTAGATATTGACGGATCTTGACAAATATTATTGAAGGATCCAAAACAAAATAAATTATATATAAAATATTTTTAATTAATCTCATATATTTGATTTTAGTCTAGTGATAATTCTAATTTTAAATTATATTAAAAATATCAAGTTCAAATTTAAATATTATTATGTTAAAAAGAGAAATTTGGTTGTATAAATTTAAAAGAATAAAGGCGCTTTACTGCCAATCATTCAACTTGCAAAGTATCCTCACCCGTGATCATTTGTAACAATAATGATGCCCCATCCATATATTTGAAATTGGTGCCATTTTCACACACCCCACAGTGACCAATGAGAAGATTCCAAACACCCTTTCATTCTTTCAATTTAATTGGTGATTCTATATATAGTAGTAGGGTTAATTATGCCATATATTTGAAATTGTTAATTTCCACTACACTTCTTCCACTTGGTGCCATTTTCACACACCCCACAGTGACCATTATGAGAAGATTCCAAACACGCTTTCATTCTTTCAATTTAATTCGTGATCTATATATAGTAGGGTTAATTATGTCCCCTATTTTTAATTATTTTATGAGAAGATTCCAAACACGCTTTCATTCTTTCAATTTAATTGGTGATTCTATATATAGTAGGGTTAATTATGTCCCTATTTTTAATTATTTTTAGAATCGATCACTCTATTTTAAATTTTTTTAATTTTAATTAATTTTTATATTTTTAAATTATAAAATAATAATATAATATATTTTATAAAATATAATATATAATATGATGATGTGGAGTAATTAATATTCTTAATATTGTTAATAAATTCTTTAATTTTTTTTATAAATTATTTATTTTTGTATTTTAATTAATAATAAACAAATAATTAATCATTTTAAATGATTTTATATTATCAAACTATATTATATATCAATTAAAATATATAAGTTAATAATTTTGTTCCATAAATTAAAAAGAGAAACAAAAATATTTAAAGAAAAAAAAAACAGCACAAAATTGTAATTAAATATATAATATTTCCCCACCCACTCCCACAAGCCACACCATTTTCGTTTTCAGTACTAAGGACAATACTGTGAGTAGTTTCTGTGTGACTACTAAACTATTTTAATCAAATAAATAAATAAATAATATGAAAGTAACCAAAAGCAATATTATTAGAAGATTTGTTTATTTTTTAAAACATTTAAAAATATAAGGTTTTTCATTTGATTAATATAGTAGCTATTTTTTATTATTATTTTTACTATTTTTAAATATAAAGTTTTTTATTTGAATAAAGCTAACTATAATTTTTGACTGAAAATTAAGGTGACTATTGAAGTGAAATAAATATAATACACTCAATCAAACAAAATGTACGTCTATTCGATTAGACAAATGGTCATATACTCAACATAAAAAATAAAACCATTTAAAAATTTTGTGCATTGAATATCATACTTTACCTTTTGACTACATTTACAACCAGTACATATAAAGAATTCTTAACTTCCTCCACTTGAATAATGTTTGTTTTAATGGTTAAACTCATTTTATGTTCGACTTGAAAATAATTAAAACTCATTTTATGTATCGAGAAGTATAAGATTTTGAGTTCAAATTTAAATTTCTATTTATCAATATTTTTACTGTTAATAAATAATTTGTATTTATTAAAATGCAGCTAAACAAATTATTTTTGGACATAAAAATTAACTAATTAATTATATTATCAAGATTAGATTTTGTTGTTGTTGTTGTAAAAAACATATAGAGTTACAATCACATCCTGTAAAA
>JBBPBS010000858.1:136987-173607 GCA_037974835.1 Cicer judaicum
ATTATTTTTCACTATAATTTTTAAATAAATATTTCATAAAAAACACCCTCATTAGTAAATTGAAGTATGTAAAAATTAAAATATGAATCTTATTGTGTTTTGTTTAATCTGGGAGTCTTTTACTTTTTGATGTGTGTTTTAAATAAAGTTAATATTTTAGTTTTCGAAGAATAAAATTTTAGTTTTCTTGAAAATATTAATCCATAAATTTCAAAATTAAATTCATAAGTCATTAAAGTTAAATTTACATTACTAATTCCCTTTTTTTTGCTTTAGTAAAATTTCTTTTTTTTCTAATAATTTTCTGATACATAAATGAAAAGGAAATAAATTAATGTCATTAAAACCATAAAATAAAATAAAACAAAACAAAGAGTCAAATAAGTAAAGCTTTGATGTTAAGTTATTTCCAATTTTTTTTCTTTGACGGAAAGTTATTGCCATTTTGGTTAAAAAGAGAAAGCTCATCCATCTAATTTAAAGATGTAATCCATTAAAAAGTTGCAGCCAACAAATTAAAACGCTGTAATGCTTCTTCACTTCTTTATATATATATATATATCTGTAAATCTTATAGAGTTACTAAGCAAGCAATCATGAATGTTCCAACAAAGTATCCAGGAAAACTCACCTTTAGGGTGGTTATCACTTGCATCATGGCAGCAAGTGGTGGATTAATCTTTGGTTATGACCATGGTGTATCAGGTAATTAATTTCCATCATTTTTTATTTTACAAAGTTTACATTTTTTGTTAATAATTTATGGTTTCATGATAATGTGTTTTTGAATTAAAAAGCCCTTGTTTTAATTTGAAAATGGGGTTTTGATATATGGGTTTTGTTGTTAATTTCTCTTAATTCTGGTTTTGTTTTAATCTTGGAAACAATGTAGCTTTTTGTGTGTTTTGATGCATATGTTATGATTGATGAAATTTGTGTCATACGGCTTTTCCTTTGTTGAATTTTTTAGGTGGTGTTACTTCAATGGATTCCTTCTTGAAACGTTTCTTTCCATCTGTTTATGAAAAGGAGTCAAATGTGAAACCTTCTTCAAACCAATACTGCAAATTCAACAGTCAGATATTGACACTGTTTACATCTTCTCTTTATCTAAGTGCTCTTGTTGCTGGTCTTGGTGCATCCAACATAACAAGAATGCTTGGTAGGCGTGCAACTATGATTATGGGTGGATTGTTCTTTGTCTCAGGTGCATTACTCAATGGATTAGCCATGGACATTTGGATGCTTATTGTTGGAAGGTTGTTGCTTGGTTTTGGCATTGGATGTGCCAATCAGGTACATTTTCTTTAGATTGATAGATAGATAGATGGAATGATTGTGTCATGCTATGATTGTAAATTTATAATCTTATGCTAACCAATTGATACTTTTTTCTGTACATTTGCAGTCAGTTCCAATCTATGTCTCAGAAATGGCACCTTATAAATTCAGAGGAGCACTAAACATGTGTTTCCAATTGTCAATTACTTTAGGCATTTTTTCAGCCAATCTTTTCAACTACTATTTTGCCAAGATACTTAATGGGGAGGGATGGCGATTAAGCTTGGGGCTTGGTGCGGTACCTGCATTGATTTTTGTTGTAGGATCATTTTGTCTTCCTGATTCGCCAAACTCACTTGTCGCACGTGGTCGTCATGAAGATGCAAGAAAGGAGCTCGTGAAAATTCGTGGTACAGATGATGTTGATGCAGAGTTTAGAGATATTGTTGCGGCTAGTGAGGCCTCGGCTAAAGTGACACACCCTTGGAAAACCTTGTTGGAGAGAAAATATAGGCCACAACTTGTTTTCGCAGTGTTGATTCCTTTCTTTCAGCAATTCACTGGCTTGAATGTAATCACATTCTATGCTCCTATTTTGTTCAGAACAATTGGCTTTGGAAGCCAAGCTTCTCTCATGTCTGCGGCAATCATCGGAAGTTTTAAGCCCGTTTCCACCTTGATTTCAATCTTTGTCGTAGATAAATTTGGAAGACGCGCTCTTTTCCTCGAGGGTGGTGTGCAAATGTTGATTTGTCAGGTACATGTGTTCTTCACATTTTCGCCGCTTTTCGCTTCACTGTTTTTGTTCGTTTTTAATTCAGGTTTCTCACTTTTATGTTTGTTTTCTCAACAGATTATCATGGCAATTGCTATTGCTGTCACATTTGGCACAAGTGGGAACCCAGGAACACTTCCTAAATGGTATGCAATTGTTATTGTAGGTGTGATATGCGTATATGTTTCGGGTTACGCTTGGTCTTGGGGTCCTCTGGGATGGTTAGTACCGAGCGAAATTTTTCCTCTTGAAATTCGATCCGCCGCTCAGAGTATCACAGTTTCTGTGAATATGATCAGCACTTTCTTCATAGCTCAATTCTTCACATCAATGCTTTGTCACTTCAAGTTTGGTTTATTCATTTTCTTTGGTTGCTTTGTGGTCATAATGACCATAGTCATCTACAAGTTTTTGCCAGAAACAAAGGGTATCCCACTTGAGGAAATGAATATGGTTTGGCAGAAACACCCTTTCTGGGGCAAATTTCTGGAGTCAGAAAATAGGATACAAACTGGCAAGGCATAAACTAATTGTTAAATGTTAGTTTATATGTGTGTTTTGAGTAGAAAAATATCCCACTTGGAATTTTTATGCTTTGTATAGTGAAAAACCAATTTGGTGCTTTATATCATCAATTTGACAAGATATATAGGAAATATAATCATGTCACACTTACACTTACTGTCAATTATTTATTTGGTTGCTATGTGAAGTAGTAGTCTTGCACTTTTATATTTTAAGTTTTTCAGGAACTAGCTATTTTTCAAGGAAGTTAGGTTTATGAGTTTTGAATTTGTTTTTATTATATTGGTACTCTTTCTTTGTTTTGGAAAGGACTTCTTAGTAGTTATAGTTTCACAATCTAGACATATTTAATAACTGGTGAGTACTATTTCTCATGACAAAGTTATAGTTTTTTAGTTATTAAATTTTTTTGGACATTTTAATACAAATAATTGAATAAATATATTTCTGACTTTTTTTGTGCAAATAATTAAATTGACATTTTGTGAAATTTTTAAGTTTTAATTCAAATAGTTGATTAAAAATGTTTTGAACTTTTTTAGTGCAAGTAATAAAAAATACACATTCCTTAATTAATGGGAATAGCATTTTGGAATAGTAATGAAAATGAAATTGCTTATGCGAACATTTATCACGAGAATTAAATTATAATGTTTAATGTACGAAATTTTTGGAATGAGTAAAAGTATTCTTTACCAAACGAGGACATTCCACGCATTCTTGATGATAGAATACCTAAGCAATTTAATGGGTTATGTGGGGTTTGAACTCATGTCAAGTAATAAAAAATACACATTCCTTAATTAATGGGAATAGCATTTTGGAATAGTAATGAAAATGAAATTGCTTATGCGAACATTTATCACGAGAATTAAATTATAATGTTTAATGTACGAAATTTTTGGAATGAGTAAAAGTATTCTTTACCAAACGAGGACATTCCACGCATTCTTGATGATAGAATACCTAAGCAATTTAATGGGTTATGTGGGGTTTGAACTCATGTCCTAATAGAAAATGGTTCTAGTTAACCGATGCGCCAATTAAAATGTTTTATCATGTATATAAATTAAATTTTATATATAATCAATATTTCTGAAAAGAATGCAGAAAAGGAAAACATCTGAAATTTCATCTCAGTTTATTGATTTGGAAGTTGTGGTTTTTAACCGTTTAGACACAAGCAACACTTGTGTCATATAATTTTGTTCCATATTTATATCTTTCTATCTTTTCTTTTATTTGAATTTTGATAAAGAATAATTACATTGAAATTAAATTATTTAATGCATATATTAAATCAACGGCATACTATTATGTTTTAAATATACAGTTTATATGAGAATAATAAAATTGTCCACTTTAAGACATAGTCTAATGATAAATTAAATTTTCATATAATTAAATTTTTATGTATATCTTTAATAGTTTTACGCTATAATTTAGTTTTTATGGAAGAGAATGGAATACTTTCTTCAAACCCTAAAACTTCAAATTAAATTGATTGCAAAGGCATGAGAGTAGTTTTAAGGAAAGATTTATGATCGAATTCATAAAAGGGGTTTTCTTTTTGTTTAATTAGTTTAAGTTTTTTTATTTGAAAAGTTTTGTTTAATTTTATTTAGTTTTAATTTTAATAGGCTAATATAACAATATTTATATATATATAAACAAAAACTTTTAAATGATTATGTACCTTATGACACCGTTTATGAAACAATTGCTTTAAAAGACGTTAAAAAAACGCTTTTATCTATGATAACGCTTTTATAAAAACACTTTAAAAGGCTTTTGCATAAGACATCACTTTTTTTTTTTTATAGAAGTCGTTGTATAAGGCTCTATATATCTTTAATTGCTCAAACACCGTTAAAGATGTGCTATAAAATCCATATTTTAGTGTGGTGAATGTAATTATTTTCTCTACACTCAATAAAGTCTCTATGAATCCGTTATATGATAACATTATTTTAGTTGTGTTATGTACCTATTTATAATTTTTTTTTGGGACCATGCTTTAGTTAGTACTTTCTTATGATTTGTGAATTTTATATAAATTTTGTAAGGAAGTATTTAAATTTGATTCATCTTCCATTTCTTTTTTATGTGAAGAATTTTAATCCCATCTCCAAATATTATACATTACTAGTAACCAAACAAAGCAAAAATAGTTGCATATGACAATAAATGTTGAATATTAAATATCCAAAATAATAAAATTACATGCAAATAAAGAAAAATAAAGTTCATAGAAGTTGTATATAACTTATAGTTTACTCATAAATAATGTCGTTGTAAAAATTATATTAAGTAACTCAAACTACAGAAAATCTTATTTGATGGTGGTTAATAACTTATGCATATAAAAGGTCATAGCTAAATGATAGTGGTTCATAAGTTATGCATATGAAATATGTTGGCACATAGAGTATGCTGATGTGTGAATTTAAATTTATTTTGAAGTCCCACATTGGAAAACTCATATTTTGAGTAATTTACAACACTATAAATACTAATGTCTCATATTGGATAGAAAACATATGTGTGTTGGTTTTCATCACTATGCAATGAGTTTCAAACTCTTGTGAAAAGTACACAAAAGTTGGATGTATTTCACAACTTTCTGTTTTCTCCGCTTTCTATTATGCTCGACTTATTTTCGAGTTATTTCTCCCTATTCTTTATGTCTCTTTGATATTTATGAGTGATTTTGTACTGTTGTCCTTTTGTTTTTAGAGCGGTTGTTATGTTGTAGTCCCTTCGTATTTTAGAGGGGTTTTGTACCTAGGGATGGGAATAGGCTAGACCATCCGTAGGGGCCTATGACCTGGCCTACTTATGGCTTGGCCTATTTAATAAAAAGGCTAAGCTTAGGCTGTTTTTAAAGCCTATTTATTTAAATAGGTCAAGCTCAGGCTTATAAAAAAGCCTATTAGGCCTGACAGGCCGGCCTATATATATTTATTATTTATTAATATTATTTTTTTATTATTATATTAATAATATTATTTTCTATTTTAAATTCTATCAATTAGGCAATCACTTAGTAATCATTCCATATTCAGTAGTCATTCCATATTCGGTAGCGGTTCTATATTTGGTAGTCGTTTCATATTCGGTAACCATTCAATTAGTCAATCACTCAGTAATTGTTCCTTATTTGTTTAAGAGGTAATAACTGATGCGTTTAAAAAGACTTTTAAAAAGGCTTCCAGGCCAGGCCAGAAAAAAAGCCTATGATAGGCCGTAGGCTGAAAAAGTAAATCGTAGGCCAGACTCATGCCTTTCAAAGCCTGGCCTGGCCTATTCCCACCCCTATTTGTACCGTAGTCCTATCATTTTCTAGAGTAGTTGTTATGTCGTTGTTTCGTCGATTTTTGAGTGGTCCTAATACCACTATCCTTTTAGAGGGATTTTATGTCAAAGTCCCGTTGATTTTTTAGTGGTTCTAATACCACTATGAGTGGTTTTTGGATCGTAGTATTTTGTAGCGGTTTGTGTGTTGTAGTATGTTAGAGCAATTTTTTGGGCCGTAGTACTTTTGATTTATGAGTGGACATAGTGCCATATTGCAAGTGACTTTAATTGTCATATTGAGAGTGATTTTAACCACCATATTGAGGGTGTAATTCTATAACGGTTTCTACGGTGCAGTGGAACTTTGATACAATGAATCTGAGTTGTTTTATCCTGGGGACTTCGTGGTTGATAGTATGCCTTGTACAATTTAGAAAGTGTGGCGAAATGCCTTAAAGAGAGTGACCTAATCCGCTACTCAACCTAGTAATATCTTCAATGGCAAAACTTATAATTTTTAAGCAGTTTTTAAAAACTCAAAAAAACAATTTTAAAACGTTTCTTTCTACCATGTGAGTCGAAAAGATTACTGGTATGGTTCTAGTGCCTCTAATTTCAATAAAATTTTTAGTGAGACAAATAGAAAAAGATAAGAAAGCTAAACAATTAACCTATGTGAAGATATTGATTACTCTATAAGAATTATATCTTTATTGGACTTGTTGATGATTTGTATAACTACTATAGTTACAGCAATACTGTGAGCCGCTACCTCAAGTATCAGATTATCAAATGACCAATGATAGATTCGTGGAGGCTCACTCTCGTAAAATTCAGAAGATAACTCATGAGATAATCTAATAAGATACTCACTCATGACATATTTAAACTAAATATTTGAAAATTAATATGTCTTCTTTTGTTTGAATGTTGAAATCAATAAAATGTCTCATTTTGCTTACATGTTGTGTGATTTTAATTTTTGACATGCTAGACTATGTGATGTGAACACATATGATTTCAAACTTAAGTAACTTAGGTTTAATTCCAAAGTTATCTTTAAATGATTTTGGAAAATGTGATTTTCGTAGTCAAACTAAAACTAAAATAATCAAGAGTTCACATAAATCTGGAGTTAGAGAATATAAGTCTTTTAATTTATTACATATGATATATGTGAACTTGATGGGAAGTTAACAAGAAATGAAAAATAAAAGTGAAATGCTTGATATGCTAAGGATCTTTGTAACTGAAATTGAAAATCAATTTAGTTGAAAGATTAAGAGGTTCCAAGTATGATTCTAGTTTCTTTAATGACTTTTATAAATTTCCTAAAATTATACATGGAAGTAGTTGCACCATAATTGCTTGAAGTGAATGGTAAGGTTGAAAAAAAAAAAAAGAAAGAGTAGAACTCTTATTGAACTAGTTGTTGCTAGTATGCTTGACTCTGGTGTTGCATCTCATTGGTATGCGAAAAATATATTGCTTATTTGCTATGTTTTGAATAGAGTTTCTAAATCTAAAAACAAAACATATCGTTATGAGATAATGAAGAAAATACAACTGAATTTTTCTTATTTTCAAACTTAGGGTTGTCTGGCTTATGTCAGAATCCCCATTCCCAAACGAAGTAAACTCGCCATTAGAGCCTATAAATGTATATTCATTGGGTATGCAATAAATATTGAAGCGTATAGGTTTTTTGACCTAAATGCGAAAGTGGTCATAGATTCAAATGATGTTGACTTCTATGAAAATAATTTCCCTTTTAAATTGAGAAATAGTGGGGGCATCAAACCAAGTCACATTCCTGTGATAAGAAGCATTGAAAGCAGCAAACAAGGAGAAGCATAAACTCGAAAAGTAATAGAGTCATAGTTGCTAAAGATTATGGACCCGAATATACATCCTATAATTTAGAAGAGGATCATACAAAGCTTAAAGAAGCTCTGTCATCTTTGGATGCAGATTCATTGCACAAAGCAATAAATGATTAAATGGATTCTCTAGAGTATAACATGACCTAACATTTTATAGACTTGTCTCATGGTTGCAAATCAACATGTTGTAAATTAAAATTGAAAAAGAAACTAAAACCCAATGGAATGATTGATAAATACAAGGCTCGCTTTGTAGCCAAAGGTTTTAGACAAAGAGAAAATATAGATTTCTTCGACACCTTTTCACCGATCACTAGAATTACATCCATTAGGGTATTCATCTCACTTGGTGCTATTCATAGCTTGGTGGTACACCAAATGGATGTCAAAACTATTTTATTAAATGGTAATTTGAAAGAAGAAATCTATATGGAACAACATTAAGATTTTGCGATTCATGGACAAGAAAACAAGTTTTATAAGTTAGATAAATCTCTGGATGGTCTTAAACAAGCTCCTAAGCAATGACATAAAATTTTTGATAAGTTGATTATATCGAATGAGTTTAAAGTGACTGAAAGGGACAAATGTATTTATTATAAATATGAAAATGACATTTGTACTATCATATGTCTCTATGTCGAAGACTTACTCATATTTGGATCAAACATTCATGCTGTAAATATTGTGAAATCCCTTTTGTGTAACAACCTTTGTATGAAAAACCTCGAAGAAACGAATGTAATCCTTAAAATCAAAATTACTAGGTCAGAAAATGGAATTTCTTTGGACCAGTCTCACTATGTTGAAAAAATTCTAAAGAAATATAAATACTTTGACTGTAAACCTGTTTTCACACCATATGATCTAAGTGTGAAACCTTTCAAGAACACTAGTGAAGGTATTAGACAAACTGGGTATGCAAGCATCATTGGCAGCCTCATGTATGCCATTGACTTTACTACACCCGACATTGCTTACGTCATGGAACTGATGTGCAGGTTTACGAGTAGACCTAGTATGTAGCATTGACATGCTATCGAAAGAGTCATGAGATACCTAAAAAGGACCATGAGTCTCGAATTACATTATCAAAGATTTCCTGTCATCCTTGAAGGATACGGTGTCGTTGATTGGAACATTTTATCAGGTGACTATAAAAGAACCAGTGGCTATATTTAAGCATAGCTAGTGGTGTTGTATCTTGGAAATCTAAGAATAGACGATATTGGCACAACCCACTATGGAGTCTGAAATGATAGCACTGGTTACTACTAGTGAAGAAGCGAGCTGGTTGAGATGGTTTCCAGTTGAGATC
The DNA here is from genome assembly GCA_037974835.1 of Cicer judaicum. Classification (NCBI taxonomy): domain Eukaryota; kingdom Viridiplantae; phylum Streptophyta; class Magnoliopsida; order Fabales; family Fabaceae; genus Cicer; species Cicer judaicum. The sequence continues at coordinate 146,067 of JBBPBS010000858.1, forward strand.
CCTTTATGGTAAAAACTATGACAAATGTGTTAATCCACTGCGATTGTACCGCGACTATTGTGAAGATTGAGATTCGTTATTACAATGATAAGAATGGAATAATTCATCGTAAGCACAACACTGTTAGAGAATTACTTTCTAAAGGAGTTGTAATAGTGGATCATGTATAATAAGAATTTAGAAGATCCTTTGATGAAAGGGTTAGCTAGAGAGAAAGTAATAAATACATCTAAAAGGATGGACAATTGCATATAGAGTCACTTATAATAGTCACTCTTGTTGAATCTAAATCTTAATTACTATGCAAAGGTTCAAGTCAAGAGACACCTTTGTTTCTGCACGATCTTATAAAAGCGTTTAACCTTATTTCAGAAACATTTTTTAAATTCAAGTGGATGATTGTTGGAACATAGAGTATGTTAATGTGTGAATTTTTTTTTTTGAAGTCCCACATTCAAAAACTCTTATATTTTGAGTAGTTTTCAACACTATAAATACTAAAGTCCCACATTGAATAGAAAACATACGTGTGTTTGCTTCTGGCCCGTAAGTATGTAAATATATATGGGTTGTAAGTATGTAAGTATTCTGGCCCGTTAGCATTACTGTAAATTAGGGTTATTTAATACCCTGTGTCTATATAAATAGATTCCGCTGTGTAGTTGGAACACACGGGTTATTCTATATGTTTCTCAATACTCTTTATATTCAACATGGTATCTAGAGCCAACTGAGAGACAAACCCTAATCGTCAACTACCCAGTCGACCCATTATCTCTGGTGAATATTTTTTTTCTGGCGAACCGTGTTCTCAACTTTGGTTTCCCCCCTCTGCTGTTGATACGCTGATTCCTCAATTTTTGTTCAGCCGTTCACGCTTTACCGCCGCTGCCGTTGTTGCCGTTACTATTTCTGATGAGTTTTTTCGACGAACGACCACTCTATCAGCACCGAACACCCCAGATCGCCCAAACCCTTCCGCCACGCCTTCAAAATCCTTCTTACGCGCCCTCACGCGCCCACACGCGACACCTGAACGTCACGCGCCGCCCATTCCCACTACGCGCGACGACGCGTTCGGCAGCCGTTCACGGTGCTTTTTCATCCACAGCATTCGCCTCGGCCCCCTGCTTCCATATTTGCCCTCAGTTTTCAATTTTGAGTTACGAATATACGACTTCCAGTTCAAAAAGCCCCTATTTTCCCAGTTTTGACATGTTTTCTGACAACCTTTGTTGATCATGGCATCTCAGTCTGAAACTAGGAGTATGTTCACCAACTACATCACTTCTCCTCTCTCAGTTGAAAAACTGAATGGATCAAATTATGATAGTTGGGCTGCCGACATCAAACTTTGGCTACGTAGTCAAGGTTACGAGGATCACCTCACCCAAAACCCTGAAAAGGTGAGTGTGACTGAATCATCCAAATGGAGCCAGATTGATGCTCAATTGTGTAGTATCATTAAGTCTACACTTCATCCAGATATTAAACCAATTTTACGTCCGCATCTCACGTGTGAATCGGTTTGTAGTCAAGCAAAGGCACTCTATACTAACGACACACAACATCTCTATGGAGTTTGTCACCGCTTGTTGAACATCATTACTCCAAAGTCACTCGATGGCTCTATTTCTGCATATCTTGGCACCGTTCATAGTGCACTTCATGACTTTAATGAGCTACTCCCTCCTGTTGCAAGTAATCCATTTGAACAGAAGAAGGAGTTGGATCAACGCAACACCTTCTTCATGCTCCTTGCACTCTATGGCCTACCCCAGGAGTACTCTACAACTCGTGATCAAATTTTGGGGTCTATTACTATTCCAGATATGTCTACTACTCTGCAATCCTCCTTTGAGTACCAGCAAAACATCTAGTTGAACAGTCTATTACCTCAGTTTCGGGTGCACTGTTGCCCTTGCATCTCAGGGACATAATCAACAACATTCTCGTGGAGGACCATCCTGCTCTAAGCCTCGTCCCAAATGTGAGCATGGTCATCGGCTTGGACACACTATTGATCGCTGTTGGAAGTTGCATGGCAAGCCTTCGCCTTCAATAAATGCAACTCAGCTTGATCCTTCTGCCACTATTCAGACTACACCATCTCCACAAGGCTCCCCGACAAACTATGAAGATTTTCTCTGATAGGTTCAGAGTCATCCAAACTCTAGTTCTCCTACTTTGGTTGCATACACTAGTAACTCAATCTGTTTACCTCTCTCATTCATCTTCTCTCGGCCCTTGGGTTCTTGATTCTAATGCGTCTGATCATGTTAGTGGTAATAAAGGTCTCTTTTCGTCACTTTCTACATCTGGTTTTTTACCTACTATAACTTCTGCCAATGGTACTCAAACTCGGTGTCAAGGAGTTGGCACTGTCCATATTCTCCCTTCTATCTTAGTTGCATATGTTCTCTATGTACCTGGATGCCCCTTTAATTTACTTTCAGTTAGTCCATTGACTCGATCTCATAATTGTATTATTACTTTCACTAATGATAATGTTACCTTGTAGAACCGGAATTTGGGAAGGACGATTGGCGTCGGATGTGAGTCACAAGGCCTCTATTACCTTTCAACAACATCCAAGACGTGCTCTACCACAGAGTCCCCACATACTATCCATGCTCAGCTAGGACAACCAAGTCTTACCAAACTACAAAAACTGGTGCCTAGTTTGTCTAAGTTATCTACTTTACATTGTGAGTCGTGTTAGTTAGGGAAACACACCCGTAGTAATTTTCCTGATCGAGTCAATCAAAGAGTATCCTCTCCCTTTTTTTAGTTCACTATGATGTTTGGGGTCACTCTCGTACTGTGTCTACTTTAGAGTCTAAGTATTTTGTTACTTTTATTGATTATTATTCTCGTTGTACGTGGTTATTTTTAATGAAAAATATAACTGAATTGTTTTCCATCTTTGAGCACTTTTACAAAGAAATTAAAACCCAATTTGGAGTTTCCATTCGTACCTTAAGAAGTGATAATGCTCGAGAATATTTGTCTCATCAATTTCAAAATTTTATGGCTTCCAACGGTATTTTACACCAAACCTCATGTCCTCATACACCTCAGCAAAATGGGGTAGCCGAACACAAAAATCGACATCACATTGAAACCATACGAACCTTACTTCTCCATGGCAATGTTCCATTCCGTCTTTGGGGGGATGCAGTCTTAACGACGTGCTATCTTATTTACCGTATGCCATCTTCTGTCCTTGATGGAAATATCGCCCATTCGGTCCTTTTTCCCCATACCCCTTTTCACCAACTACCACCTCGTGTCTTTGGGTCCACGTGTTTTGTTCATAATTTATCCCCCGGTTTGGACAAATTGTCAGCTCGGTCACTCAAGTGTGTCTTTCTCGGTTATCATCGGTCCTTAAAAGGCTACCGTTGTTATTCTCCCACACTACACCGCTACGTTACATCAACTGATGTTACCTTTTTCGAGTTTGTACAATATTTTAAACCTACCCATATAGCTACTGAGCCCTATCAGGACATTAATCCCGAACCTCCTCAAGTAGTTATCCCTCTCCACCCACTCAGATTCCTATCGAACCTGTCGAGACTGCCCCCCAACCTACACGACCACTACAAACATATCAGTGTCGTCATTTATCCTCTGTTGTGTCTGTTCCTGCTCCCATTACAGACTCTCCTCCGACGCCACCTCCGGATCCGGCCCTGCCACCTGAGCATGAGCTTCCCATTGCTCTTCGTAAGGATATTCACACCACCCGTAATCCATCTCCTCATTATATTGATTTGTGTTATCATCGTCTTTCACCTTTACATTACACTTGCTTGTTCTCCTTGTCTTTTGTTTCTATTCCTAAAACTACAGGTGAAGCATTATCCCACCTTGAGTGGAGGCAAGCAATGTTTGATGAGATGTATGCGCAAGCAGTGGTACTTGGGAATTGGTACCCCTACCTCATGGGAAGTCGGTAGTTGGGTGTCGTTGGCTTTATATAGTGAAGGTTGGTCCTGATGGTAAGATTGATCGATTTAAGGCTTGTTTGGTAGCCAAGGGATATACTCAGATTTTTGGGTTGGATTACAGTGATACATTCTCACCGGTTGCCAAAATAGCATCTGTCAGACTATTTTTCTCCGTTGCAGCAATTAGACATTGGCCCCTCCATCAGCTCGACATTAAAAATGCTTTCTTGCAAGGTGATCTTGCAGAGGAGGTGTATATGGAGCAACCACTCGAATTTGTTGCTCAGGGGGAGTCTTCCAACATGGTTTGTCGGCTACATAGGTCCCTTTATGGTCTTAAATAGTCTCCTAGAGCTTGGTTTGGCAGATTCAACTCAGTAGTACAAGAATTTGGTATGATCCACAGTGAAGCCGATCACTCTGTATTTTATCATCACTCAGCTCAAGGGTGCATCTATCTTATTGTTTATGTGGATGACATTGTTATAACTGGTAGTGATCAGCAAGGAATACTCCAGTTAAAACAACATCTCTCAAATAAATCTCAGACTAAAGACCTTGGTAAACTCCATTATTTTCTGGGTATTGAAGTAGCTCAATCCAAGGATGGCCTTGTAATTTCACAAAGAAAATATGCTATGGATATTCTTGAAGAAACTGGCCTACTAAATGTCAAGTCAGTTGATACTCCTATGGATCCAAATGTCAAACTCCTACCCAATCAGGGGGAGCCTCTATCAGATTCAGGAAGATATAGGAGATTGGTTGGAAAATTAAACTATCTCACAGTCACTCGTCCTGACATTTCCTTTGCTGTCAGTGTGGTAAGTCAGTTCTTAAATTCTCCTTGCCAAGAACATATGGATGCTGTAATCTAGATTCTTAAATACATTAAAAGTGAACCTGGAAAAGGTCTCATTTATGAAGATAGAGGAAATACTCAGATAATTGACTACTCAGATGCTGATTGGGCATGCTCATCCATAGATAGATGATCAACTTTCGGGTATTGTGTACTCATCAGAAGAAATTAAATATCTTGGAAGAGTAAGAAACAAAATATTGTTGCAAGATCCAGCGCTGAGGCATAATACAGGGCCACTGCACTAGTATCATGTGAACTCATCTGGCTGAAACAGTTACTGAAAGAACTTCAATTTGAAGAGACCAACACAATGACATTAATATGTGATAATCAAGCTGCATTGCACATTGCCTCGAATCCTATTTTTCATGAGAGGACCAAGCATATTTAGATTGACTGCCATTTTGTTAGAGAAAAGATAGAATCAGGTGACATCATCACCAACTTTGTCAAATCCAATGATCAGTTAGTAGATGTGTTTACAAAGTCATTGCGAGGTCCTAGAATTAGTTATATATGTAACAAGCTAGGTGCATTTGATTTATATGCTCCAGCTTGATGGGGAGTGTTAAATATTATATTAGAATGTAAATAATATATATGAGCTGTAAGTATGTAAGTATTCTGGCCCGTTAGCATTACTGTAAATTAGGGTTATTTAATACCATGTGTCTATAAAAAGAGATTCCGCTGTGTAGTTGAAACACACGGGTTATTCTATATGTCTCTCAATACTCTTTATATTCAACAACTTCCATCACTATATATGAATTTCAAACTCTTGTGAAAAGTACACAAAAGTTGGATGCATTTCCCAACTTTCTCTTTCCCCCCATTTCTATTATGATCGACTTATTTTCGAGTCACTTCTCCCCTTTCTTTATGCCCTTTCTATATTTATGAGTGGTTTTGTACCATTGTTTCTTCATTTTTTAGAGTGGTTGTTATGTAGTTGTCTCTTCGTATTTTAGAGCGTTGTTATGTATTAGTCTTTTTGTATTTTAGAGTTGTTGTTATTTCGTATTCCCTTCTATTTTTAGAATAGTTTTGTACCGTAGTCCTATTGGTTTCTAGAGCGGTTGTCATGTCTTTGTTCTGTCGATTTTTATTGGTCCTAATACCACTATCATTTTAGAGTGATTTTATGTCGTAGTGCTGTCGATTTTTGAGTGGTCATAATACCACTATGAGCGGTTTTTGTGTCGTAGTCTTTTGTAGTGGTTTGTGTGCCGTAGTCTTCTAGATTGGTTTTTTATTTTGTAGTTATTTTGATTTATGAGTGGCCATAGTACCATATTGTGAGTGAGTTTAATCGTAATATTGAGAGTGGGTTTAACCGCCATATTAAGAGTGTAATTCTAGAACGATGTTCTAGCGTGTAGTGGAACTCCGTGAATCTGGGCTATAGTATCTTGGGGACTTCGTGGTTGATAGTCTACCTTGTACAATTTGGGCAGTACCACGAAATATCTTAACGAGAGCAAACTAGTATGCGAATCAACCCAATAATATCTTTGGTGGCTTAAATTATGATTTTTAAACAGTTTTCCGAAACTCAAATAAACAAGATGTCATAGCTTTTCATGTATATTAAGAAAGTAATAATGGCATCTTCAAATACAACGAGAGGATTTGTTGTTCCACAAATCTATAAGAAATTTTTTAAATGTTGATTTGGGTTTTCAATTTAAGCTCACAAAAACTGTTCATTCTTGAGGGCACTTAGTATTGATAAATTAACTTCATACGGAACTATGCTCGTGTCATGAAATCCATGTGTCATATGCCCCTATTTTGTATTCTACAGAAATCTACAATAACACACCGAGATGGCAATGGCGGCGGTGGATTCATATATTTTATTTCTATTTGCTTGACATCTCTCAGTTTCTTTATGCTTAGCTTTACAGTTTTTCGATGTTAGGAACATAAAGCAATTTGTCTGAAGTTATAGCAACATCATGTTTATTTAGATCACATTGTTTATTTGAAAAATAATGTTTGAAGTGTTTCATGTATACCTTGAGAGATGTGATGTAAAAATTTCTATTTATTTTGAAAACAATTTCCATTTATCTGATGAATATTTGTACAAAAAATCTAGTATAAATTATTATATATATTATCTTTGGAACCCTACTTCTAGCTTTCTCAAAAATTTGTTTAGCCAATTGTCCCACTTGAACTTCAAGATTCTTCTTTGAAGTGGCATGACTTTTGTTATCCTCTTCTTGATTTTCCAAAGAATTATTTTCTACTTGCATAAATTGATTAAAAGTTTCTTCCAAAGAAGGCACCTTATTTGGTTGTTGAGTTTGTTGAGCTTGTTGATCTGATCCTGACCTATAATTCTTCCAAGAGAAATTATGATGATACCTCCGCCCCAAATTGTTGGTGTTCGAATATGGGTTACCACCTTGTCTTTGATGGATACCTATGTAATTTACCTTTTATCTCTCTTTTGGGCTACATTCACTATATGCGTAACTTCCACCACAATAATTACACCTCATAATTTATTGGGCAAGAGTTTTAATGATTTTATAACCTCCATTGGGAACTGCCTCTATCTGCTTAGTTAGCTTGTCTATTTATGAAAACATACTTTTTTGTGCGGTTAACATATAGGATATGGTGTCCACCTCAAGAAAATAATTTCTTGAAGTCCATTTATCATGTTGTACCCGATATTCCTTTGATTCCATTTGTTCGATCAAACTGGTAGGTTCACCAATAGTTGGTGTACCTAAAGATCTCAACTGAGGCATCCGACATCATTCTTGTTATAGATCTCAAAGTATGACATAATGTCTGCATTTTTGTGAATTCATTGAATCCATGCCCTCTACATCACTTTACCAACAATTTATACCTCTCATGTGCATCATACAATTTTTTTAGCATTGTTTTGTTCAACTCATGTGATCACAACTATTTTATGAATGAAGTTAGATACTAGAAAAGACTTATCAATAAATTATTTCCTCCAATTCATTTCATGTGTTCATTATTCCTGATGGAATGGATGAAATCGAATTTTTAACTATCTGAAGATGCCAAGTCCCAAACTATTTGGCATCTTCGAATGCGTTGAGTGGGTTTGTTTTTCCACAAATCTCTAAGAAATTTTTTAAATGTTGATTTGGGTTTTCAATTTAAGCTCACAAAAACTATTCATTCTTGAGGGCACTTAGCATTGATGAATTAACTTCACATGGAATTATGCTCGCGTCATGAAATCCATGTGTCATCTTCCCCTATATTGTATTCTACTGAAATCTATAATAACACACTGAGGTGGCGATGGCAGTGGTGTATTCATATATTTTATTTCTGCTTGTTTAGGATCTCTAACTTTTTTCCTTCTTAGCTTTACAGTTTTTCGATTTGAGGAACGTAAATAAATTTCTCTAAAGTTTCACCCTGCACGCACAACTCAAAAAACTTTTAGCAGTAGAGAACTATAGCAACAAAAATAAAAGAAATCAATGGATTCTTTTTTTTGTATTTTAGAAATTGAAGAACCTACTAATTTAAAATATAACCTAAGTATGACTAGTTTGCCTTGTTGAATATTAATCAAGAATTCACGACAAGGACACAAAAACTTGATTAATAATTGACAATTGTAACATAAATTTCACAAGTTAATAACAAAGTTTGTATCCACATGCATTGTAATTGATTTAAATTGCAACAATGTGAATTACACTTAGGTTATTAAAGGGTTTATAATTGGTTGTTTGATTGCAAACGAATGAAAATTAACGAGATAAAGATTATGAGAAAAAATGATTAGAACTTTGAGTCACCCCATTTTCACTATGTATTTATTAAATCCACTATTTTAGCATTAAGTAATTATGGTTACGTCAAATTAGCATATTAGATTAAGATCAATTCTTTGATTCAAAATAATTTTTTTATAACAATGAACTCTAATTTCTTAAGAGATCTAACTTGTTACTCAAAGCATGAAAGTTCGCCGAGACATATGTTAATACTCTATATTCCTATATAAAATATTAAAACATGAACATTATTTCTAAGTCCGATTATTACTACCTATTTTCCAATGTGAATATAATGTTAATCTAATTTGTTAATGATAAACCTATGAAAAATATTAAAAATAAAAATGGATGATTAAAAACAACCACTTTAATTGCATAAATAATATATAAGATTCAAAACTGTATAGTCTCAAAGAAAATTTAATTTATGATTAAATATATAGAAACAATGAAGAAATAAAATTACACATCAAAAAGATGAAATGCATCTTCAATTCTTGTCTGCAATGTTGAAATCTTCAATTCCTAGACACTCCAAAACATGTACAATTGCTCCTCTAATACCAAAACTCGGAACCCATGTATGAAATGGAAAACCCTTAAATAGATTTACAAATGCCCCCTTTTTTTTATGGTAAAAAAAAAAGCCAACAAAATTGTCCACTTTAAACATAGTCTAAAGATAAATTAAATTCTCATATAATTTGATTTTTATGTATAGTGATCTTTAATAGTTTTGATTATTTTTGGATTAGCCGCCACACCCTTAATTAATAAAATTTAATTTAAAGTTTTTAGATCATGTAAAAAAACTAGAAGTAATATTGTAATTAATTATAAATGGTATAGTAAATTTATCAAACACGAATTTTCATTATATTTGTGTGATTAAATAGAAAAAAATATCAAATTATTTTCATAATTTTTATATAAGTGAAATATTTTTTCTACAAAATTTTGATATGAAAAATATGGATGAGATATCTTATGTCATTAACATTAAGATCCATAGAGATGGACTTACACTTCCTATAAATCTATCGCAAATCTACATCAATAAAGTTCTCTAGATATCTTATAATAATTTGATATTCAGAAAATAAATAGAAAGAAGAAGTGTCAATATTCTTCTAACCATTTCTAAAAAGAAAAATGAAAAACTTCTTGTAACAACATTCGAACAAAAAGAAAAGAAAACAAACAAAGTATAATTTAAAGATGTAATCCAGTCTATCTCAACAAAAAATAAAAAGTTGTCAGCCAACAAATTAAAATGATAAAATATTTGTCCATCAAACTTTGTCCATCATTTCTATGTATTTATATATTATATATGTTTATCAATATTCAAAGTAGAAAATCAAATACAAATATTTTTTGGTCTCCCACTCGATCATTTTAATAATCGATCTTTGTGGTAATTGTGAGTTTTTTAAACTTTTTATTCGAATATATTAGGATTTTAATTAAGAAACATTTAAAATATTATTAATATTAATTAAGTAATCATAATCATTTAACATTTTGATTTCAAGATCGAAATCTAAAATTTATAACAATTCGGTTACAAAATATTAATTGTGAAACAATTATAAGTATACATCAAATACAAATAATTGCAAATAAATTACTTTAATTTCATGTCAATTAATATTATAAAACAACAAATTTAATTTAATTAGTTTCAGTAAAATAAAACTGACAAAAATTAAAAGAGACATGATTTTCTCCATCATTTTCTAAATATATATATGTTATATATATTTTTCAATGTTCAAAGTAAAAAGGCAAATATAAATATTTAAATATATATAATAAATGTAAGTAAAGTAATTCATTTTTAATTATTTGTATACTTATATATCTTTGACAATTAATATTTTGTAACCAAAATGTTAATGATTATGATTCATATGCCAATATAAATTATAGTTTAAGTATTTGTAAATTAAAATACACAATTACCACAAAGATTGATGATTAAAATGATCTAAGTCATTAACTTTAACATTTAAAAAATTTCTACAATACATGTAGATTTGTGTTCTGAAAATTAAAATGATCTAATTTACTCAATCCTATTCAATGTCAGGCATCTTTTAAACATACTTCAAATTATTTGAGTCAAACTTTCTCAACTGCAACTTGTTAGCTACTCAACATATACTACATTGAAGTAAAACTAAGAATATGAGACACACAACGCAAAGTGACACTTAAAAACAACTAAAGAAGGAAAAAAGTTTAGGAGGGTGAGGGAAAAAATATTGATGTATAAATGTACCTTGTCATACCTTTGAAAAACACTAATTACTAGAATTTCCACGTACCATTTTGCTCTGGGTATGATGGGTAGCGATGTTAGCTGATTGGTCCCATCCTAACTTGGATTTCCTCGATAGTTGCAGTGATAGAATTTCATGTAAGAAACTATACATAACATTAAGTCACTATGAGCCATATTGATTTCAAAGATTGCATAGAATATAATTGAATTTATGGCGGCAAAATCAGAAATGGACAAAGAGAATTTTTTTTTGTTGCAACGAACCAACTGATACCTCTTTCAGTGTATCTTTGAAGTAGGGTCGGCGATTTCGAAGAAGAAGATGATTTTGCGACGATGGCGAATGACTGGGACGTACAAAGATGGAAGAAGAAATTGTTGGAGGCAGTCATTAAAAAAATGATAGATTAGAGGGATTAAAAGAGGAAAAAATTATTTAGAAACTACGTAGAAAAAAATGAGGTGAAAAAACACAAGAGAACTCTCTAAGGCATACACATAAACATTTTGTTGAGGTGAGATATGTTTGCACATGTGAAATAAATACTATGAGGTGGCATGAAAGTCCATTTTAAATATATATAATAGATGAAAGTACAAATAATTGCAAATAAATTACTTTAATTTGATGTCAATTAATACTATAAAACAACAAATTTAATTTAATTATTTCAGTAAAATAAAACTGACTCAAATTAAAAGAGACATGACTTTGTCTATCATTTTTAAATATTTATATATTATATATATTTATCAATATTCAAAGTAAAAAATCAAATATAAATATTTAAATATATAAACAAGATGAAAGTAAAGTTATTCATTTTTAATTATTTGTATACTTATAATTGTTTGACAATTAATATTTTGTAACCAAATATTTTGTAACCAACATGTAAATTATTATGATTTATCTGTCAATATTAATAATAGTTCCAATGTTTGTAAATTAAAATTCAAATATATCGGAATTAAAATAAAAAAATTCACAACTACCACAAAAATCGATGATTAAAATGATCAAAGTCATTAACTTTAACAATTAAAAAATTTCTACAATACATGCAGATTTGCGTTCTGAAATTTTAAATGATCTAATTTACTCAATTCATTCAATGCTAGACATCTTTTAAACATTCCATAGAATAACCATTGAATTTAAAAGATTGATTTCAAAGATTGCATAGAATATAATTGAATTTATGGCAGCAAAATCAGAAATGAAAAAAGAGAAGAATTTTTTTTGTTGCAACGAATCAATCTATACCTATTTGAATGTATCTTTGGAGTACAGTCGGCAATTTCAAAGAAGAAGATGATTTTGCGAGAATGGCCAATGACTGAGACGTACACAAAAGGGAAGAAAACATTCTTGGGGTCCTCTTGGATTTTATAATATGTGTGCTAAATAAAAGGTGTAGAAAAAAAAAATTAAGGGAACAATTCTAGGGGGTGAAACCTAAGTTTACATTTTTTGTTAATAATTTATGGTTTCATGATAATGTGTTTTTGAATTAAAAAGCCCTTGTTTTAATTTGAAAATGGGGTTTTGATATATGGGTTTTGTTGTTAATTTCTCTTAATTCTGGTTTTGTTTTAATCTTGGAAACAATGTAGCTTTTTGTGTGTTTTGATGCATATGTTATGATTGATGAAATTTGTGTCATACGGCTTTTCCTTTGTTGAATTTTTTAGGTGGTGTTACTTCAATGGATTCCTTCTTGAAACGTTTCTTTCCATCTGTTTATGAAAAGGAGTCAAATGTGAAACCTTCTTCAAACCAATACTGCAAAATCAACAGTCAGATATTGACACTGTTTACATCTTCTCTTTATCTAAGTGCTCTTGTTGCTGGTCTTGGTGCATCCAACATAACAAGAATGCTTGGTAGGCGTGCAACTATGATTATGGGTGGATTGTTCTTTGTCTCAGGTGCATTACTCAATGGATTAGCCATGGACATTTGGATGCTTATTGTTGGAAGGTTGTTGCTTGGTTTTGGCATTGGATGTGCCAATCAGGTACATTTTCTTTAGATTGATAGATAGATAGATTGAATGATTGTGTCATGCTATGATTGTAAATTTATAATCTTATGCTAACCAATTGATACTTTTTTCTGTACATTTGCAGTCAGTTCCAATCTATGTCTCAGAAATGGCACCTTATAAATTCAGAGGAGCACTAAACATGTGTTTCCAATTGTCAATTACTTTAGGCATTTTTTCAGCCAATCTTTTCAACTACTATTTTGCCAAGATACTTAATGGGGAGGGATGGCGATTAAGCTTGGGGCTTGGTGCGGTACCTGCATTGATTTTTGTTGTAGGATCATTTTGTCTTCCTGATTCGCCAAACTCACTTGTCGCACGTGGTCGTCATGAAGATGCAAGAAAGGAGCTCGTGAAAATTCGTGGTACAGATGATGTTGATGCAGAGTTTAGAGATATTGTTGCGGCTAGTGAGGCCTCGGCTAAAGTGACACACCCTTGGAAAACCTTGTTGGAGAGAAAATATAGGCCACAACTTGTTTTCGCAGTGTTGATTCCTTTCTTTCAGCAATTCACTGGCTTGAATGTAATCACATTCTATGCTCCTATTTTGTTCAGAACAATTGGCTTTGGAAGCCAAGCTTCTCTCATGTCTGCGGCAATCATCGGAAGTTTTAAGCCCGTTTCCACCTTGATTTCAATCTTTGTCGTAGATAAATTTGGAAGACGCGCTCTTTTCCTCGAGGGTGGTGTGCAAATGTTGATTTGTCAGGTACATGTGTTCTTCACATTTTCGCCGCTTTTCGCTTCACTGTTTTTGTTCGTTTTTAATTCAGGTTTCTCACTTTTATGTTTGTTTTCTCAACAGATTATCATGGCAATTGCTATTGCTGTCACATTTGGCACAAGTGGGAACCCAGGAACACTTCCTAAATGGTATGCAAATGTTATTGTAGGTGTGATATGCGTATATGTTTCGGGTTATGCTTGGTCTTGGGGTCCTCTGGGATGGTTAGTACCGAGCGAAATTTTTCCTCTTGAAATTCGATCCGCCGCTCAGAGTATCACAGTTTCTGTGAATATGATCAGCACTTTCTTCATAGCTCAATTCTTCACATCAATGCTTTGTCACTTCAAGTTTGGTTTATTCATTTTCTTTGGTTGCTTTGTGGTCATAATGACCATAGTCATCTACAAGTTTTTGCCAGAAACAAAGGGTATCCCACTTGAGGAAATGAATATGGTTTGGCAGAAACACCCTTTCTGGGGCAAATTTCTGGAGTCAGAAAATAGGATACAAACTGGCAAGGCATAAACTAACTGTTAAATGTTAGTTTATATGTGTGTTTTGAGTAGAAAAATATCCCACTTGAAATTTTTATGCTTTGTATACTGAAAAACCAAATGGTCATTTATATCATCAATTTGACAAGTTATATAGGAAATATAATCATGTCACACTAACAGTTACCGTCACTTATTGAAATAACAGTTACTGTCAATTATTTGTTGCAGTCTTGAACTTTTTTAACTTTTTCAGTAACTAGCTATTTTTTAAGGAAGTTAGTTTTATGGGTTTTGAATTTGTTTTTATTATATTAGTACTCTTTCTTTATTTTGGAAACGACTTCTTAGTAGTTATAGTCTCACAATTAAGACATGATGTAATAATCGGTCAGTACTCTTTCTTAAGATAATAGTTTCTCAGTAATTAAAAAGTTTTGGACCCTCTAATACAAATAATTTAATAAATATATTTCTAACCTTTTTTGTGCAAATAATTGAATTGACATTTTGTAAAATTTTATAACTTTTAATGCAAATAATTGATTAAAAATATTTTGAACTTTTTCGGTGCAAGTAATAAAAAAAACATATTCCTTAATTAATGGGAATAACGTTTTGGAATAGTATTGAAAATGAGATTGCATATGCTAACATTTATCACGAAAATGAATCAAAAAGAGCGTTCAATTTAAATTGTAATATTGGATGCATGAAATTTTTGGAATAAGTAAAAATATTCTTCATGCAAATGAAGGTTTAGATCAATATATAAAAAGACGAGTTAGATGGCCAAAGGACAATACATCCTAATTGAAATAACAAATTTGTAATTGTGTTAAAAATTGTCAAATATTAACTTTGCAGATCGTGTGAATCGATTCACAAGTATTTCAACATCACAAGATTTCAATACTGAAATTGTAAATTGACTTATCCTATATAAGTTGATTCACATTCCTCTCGGAATTGTATAAGTCGATTTGCACTATATGTAAATTGTTTTACATGGTTTGGAACCTTAGAAATGAGTTCAGAACTTCCGTAAATCTATTTATAATTCTTAGATGTGATTTACCAAGTTAAAAATCACTTAGAAATGATTTTTAATACATTTTAAAGTGTGCCAACATGATTTTAAAATAAAACTAAGTTTATGCAAACTAGCAACATATAAATTTAATTCAATTTTTTTTATTCAAATGCAATTACAAAATAAGAATCAATAAAAAGATTGACACACCATCTAATCTAGATAAACCTAGTTTGACATCACTCAACTTTAAATTTAATTTAAGAGAGCCTTACAATTACATTTTTTCTCACTTTAAATTTAATTTAAGAGAGCCTTACAATTACATTTTTTCTCTTATTGATGATGACAAAACTTGTAAAATTATGTGAAAAGATTGTTGATGAACTTCTAAAATAGTTGGAAAGGAAAATTGGAAAGGAAATGTACCTCCAAAATTTGAATTCACACACCATTAGTTCCAATGCATGACTTTAAATTTGATACAAATTTTTCATTTTATTTCTTTCGCTTTGATATTATCACAAAGAAAACAACACCAAAAAATTAACGATATCAAATTGTTCACATGCAAGATAAATAGTCAAAACCAAGATTATGTAACCATGATATCCAAACTACACAAACAAATGAAAAGCAACAAAGTGGAATCAAAATATTTGAAAACTAACATTTGTTTAAAAAACAAAAACCCAATCACTAACATTGAAGCAAATATTCAAAAAAATAACATTACAAGTCATAGTGCCGAAAACATAAAAAAAAATCAAATAGAGCATTAAAGGAATCATAAATGCAACAGGCACATAATAAAATGTACGAAAAAAATAACTTACAAAGACTAAAAAAATAAAATTAAATCAAATACATCAAAGCACTTCAAATTGAAATATTAACATTTAATTTAACGATCAAAACTTAAAATATTTTGTATTTATTTTGCATATGAACTATTTTGATCCATATTGAAAACAACTAAGATAAAAATTGAGTGGAGTTTTTTTCTCTTCAATAGGATATTTCTGATTTTTGTTGTCATAGATGGAGTCATAATAGATTGACATTAGTCATATAAATTGTTTATTTCATATATGTGAAGAGAGTATAAATTGGATGCAGTTGAAATATTGTAAGAAGAATGTATTTCTTGGACATCGTAGATTTTTACCTTATATTCATCAGTATCATGGATGGAGAAATGCATTCAAAGAGAAAGATAAAGCTCCTTTAGCACTGACCGAATATCAAATACTTGAAAAAGTACAAGGTTTGACCAATAAACTTGACAAACCTTTTGCGGGAGAGCTGGTCAAAACTAGGTGGAAGAAAAAGTCAATTTTATTTGAATTGCAATATTGGAATTCATTGTATAGAAGACATTTCCTCGATGTGAAGCATATTGAAAAAATATATTTGATAGTGTTATTGGTACGTTACTCAATGTTCCAGGAAAGTCTAAAGATGATATCAATGCAAGATTGGACTTGGTCGAAATGAGAATAAGAAATGAATTGGGTCCCGTAAAGAAAGGAAATTGCACATATCTACCTCCAGCCGCTCATACGCTATCTAGAAAGGAAAAAATTGTTTTATGTAAATTTCTACACGAAGTTAAAGTTCCAAAAGGATACACTTCAAACATTAAAAGTTTAGTTTGTATGAAAGACCTCAAGTTAAAAGGTTTGAAGACCTATGATTGTCATATTCTAATGGAGCATTTGCTACCAATAGGAGTACGTTCCATTTTACCTAAAAAAGTTCGACGAGCCATAACTAGATTATGTTTTTTCTTCAGCGAAATTTGTAGTAAAGTGATTGATCCTCAGAAATTACCGATATTGCAGAGAGAAATCATTGTTACTTTGTGTGAGCTTGAAATGTATTTCCCAGCCACTTTTTTTGATATAATGGTTCACCTTACTGTTCATCTTGTTAAGGAGACACAACTTTGTGGGCTAGATTATATGAGATGGATGTATATGATAAAACGATATATGAAAATATTAAAAGGGTAGGTAAAAAGTAGAAGTCGACCAGAAGGTTTTGTTGTTGAACAGTACATTGTCGAAGAAGCTGTTGAATTTTTTACTGAATATATATCCAATGTTGAATCCATTGGACTTCCCATGTCTCGTCATTCACGAAGAATATCAAGAGAAGGGATAATTGGAAAGAGACTAATGACTATATCAATAACATAATGGGAGCAGGCACAATTGTATGTTATGTACAATGATGATGAGGTTCAAACGTATGTTACAATACAAATGGATCAGTTATCTAGTTAGAACATGAATAGGAATCAAAATTGGATAAGTTGAGAGCACAATCGAAGTTTTATAACATGGTTAAATAATCACATAAAGTCAAAGTTTGATATAGACCCCAAATCGATTTCACAGAGATTGAGGTGGCTAGCAAATGGTCTGCGTTTACATGACTTTTCTTACACTGGTTATGTAATTAACGGCAACACATTTTATACCAAAGAACAAGATGATCAAAACATTATGCAAAATAGCGGAGTTATTCTCGTAGCTGAAGCGTTGCATGTCTCAAGTGCAAAAGACAAAATCCCAATATATGCAAATCTATCATTTCTTGGGGTTATAGAGCGCTTATGGGAGTTAGACTACACAATGTTTCGTGTTCCCATATTTGGTTGCAAGTGGGTTGATAATAATAATGGAGTTCGAATTGATGAGCCAGGGTTCTTGCTTGTCGATTTTAATAGGGTGAGATACAAAGATGAGCCATTTATTTTAGCGTCGCAAGCTGAACAAGTATTTTATGTCACTGATCCTGCTGATGATAAATGGTATGTTGTCCTATCGACCAATAAAATAAGTGATGATAACAATAATGATGAAGATGTTGGTAATAATCTTTTATTTGCAACATCACAACCACATGAAATTGATTCAACTGATGATGGTTTATATCTTAGAGATGATCATGATGAGGGAATTTAGATTAATCCATCGTTTTGTATCGTTAATGGACAAACAAATGTGAATCCCACCAGGAAAAGAAGAAGGGCATCTTAATGTGTTTTATTGTTTTATATAAGTCATGTAATCTGAACTAAGTTCATCTAATTTAATTGTTTGATCTACAAGAATTGAGCATTTTAGTATTTAGCTTGAACTGTATTTGATTTTCTGCTTATACTTATTTTTTGCTTATATTTAGCTTGATCTTAGTGTTTTATACTAAGTTCATGTAATTTAAGTGTACGTTTGACCTGCCATAAATGATTTTCAGCTTATATTGAACTTGAAAAAGCTTTGTTTGAGTACTGGAAATTTAACTTGAATTGATCATCCCAATATGAGCTATGTAATTTAGCATTGATATATATATATATATATATATATATATATATATATATATATATATATATATATATATATATATATATATGTATTTAACTAATTATTTGGAAGAAAAAAAAATCCAAATATAGGTATTTTACTTGAACTGATCTGAATATAATCTGGTCACAAAGCTTTGTTTTATACCAAGTTAAAAGGGTCTTTTAAAGCGCTTGTTACCAAAGCTCTGTAAAAGGCTTTTAAAAATAAAATATGGAGGTCTTTTACAACGCTTTGGCAATAAGTGTTGTAATAGGCTTTTAAAAAATAGCCCTATCAGATAAGAAAACAAAAAGGTCTTTTAAAGTGCTTGTTGATAAAGCGCTGTAAAAGGCTTTTAAAAATAAAATAAGTAGGTCTTGTACAGCGTTGTAAAAGACTTTTAAAAATACAACCTTGTTACATAAGAAAACAAAAAGATCTTTTAAAACGCTAGCGCTGTAAAAGGCTTCTAAAAAATAAAAAAAATGAGGTCTTTACGGCTCTAGTGGGCAAGCGTTGTAAAAGGCTTCTAAAAATTAAAATAATGAGATCTTTACGGTGCTTGAAATTTTTCCTCTTGAAATTCGATCTGCCGCTCAGAGTATCACAGTTTCTGTGAATATGATCAGCACTTTCTTCATAGCTCAATTCTTCACATCAATGCTTTGTCACTTCAAGTTTGGTTTATTCATTTTCTTTGGTTGCTTTGTGGTCATAATGACCATAGTCATCTACAAGTTTTTGCCAGAAACAAAGGGTATCCCACTTGAGGAAATGAATAAGGTTTGGCAGAAACACCCTTTTTGGGGAAAATTTTTGGAGTCGGAAAATAGGATACAAACTGCCAAGGCATAAACTAATTGTTAAATGTTAGTTTATGTGTGTTAAATTTTTTGTATACTGAAAAACCAATTGGTCATTTATATCATCAATTTGACAAGATATATAGGAAATATAATCATGTCACACTAACAATTACTTGCTATGTGAAGTAGTAGTCTTGCACTTTTTTATTTTAACTTTTTCAGTAACTAGCTCTTTTCAAGGAAATTAGTTTTATGAGTTTTGAATTTATTTTTATTATATTAGTACTCTTTCATTATTTAGCAAACGACTTTTTAGTAGTTATAGTTTCACAATTAAGACATGATGTAATAACCGGTCAGTAGTCTTTCTCACGATAAAGTTATAGTTTCTCACTAATTAAAATTTTTTGGACCTTCTAATACAAATAATTGAATAAATATATTTCTGACTTTTTTGTGCAAATAGTTGAATTGACATTTTGTGAAATTTTTTAACTTTTAATGCAAATAATTGATTAAAAATATTTTGAACTTTTTTAGTGCAAGTAATAAAAAAAACATATTCCTTAATTAATGGGAATGAGGTTTCAAAATAGTATTGAAAATGACATTGCATGAAATTTTTGGATTAAGTAAAAATATTCTTCATGCAAACGAAGCTTTAGATCAATATATAAAAAGACCAGTTAGATGGCCAAAGGACATTACATCCTAATTGAAATAACAAATTTGTAATTGTGTTAATAACTGTCAAATATTAACTTGGCAGATCGTGTGAATCGTAAATTCAAATTGTAAATTGACTTATCCATATATAAATTGATTCACATACTTCTTGGAATTATGTGAGTCGATTCACACTATATGTATATTGTTTAACAAGGTTTGCAACCTTAGTAATTATATCGAAGCTTTTGTAAATCTATTTATAAATCGGTGACTTTATTTACAAAGTTAAAAATCACTTAGAAATGATTTTTGATGCATTTTAAAGTGCGCCAACATGATCCTATAATCAAACTATGTTTATGCAAACTAACTACATATGATTTTAATTAAATTTTTTTATTCAAATGCATTTATGAAATGAGAATTAAAAAAGACATAGACACACCACCTAATCTAGACAAACATAGTTTGACATCGCATAAAATATTAAATTTAATTTAAAAGAGCTTTGCGATTACATTCTTCGTCTTATTGATGATGACAAAACTTGTTAAATTATGTAAAAACATTGTTGATGAACTTTTGAAATTGCTAGAAAGGAAAATTGAGAAAGGAAATGCTCCCCTAAAATTCGAATTCAAACACATTTAGTTCGAATGCATGACTTTAAACTTTGAAAGAAAATTTTAATTTCTTTCTCCCGCATTTACATTCTCAAAAAGAAAGCAACATTGCAAAATTAATGATATCAAATTGTTCACATGCAAGAGAAATACTCAAAACCTAGATTATGCAACTATGATATCCAAATTACGCAAACAAATGAATCGCAACATAGTGCAATCAAAATATTCAAAAAATAACATTTGTTTAAAAAACAAAAACCAAATCAATAACATTGAAGCAAATATTCAAAAAGTAAAATTACTAGTCATAGTGCCAAAAACATAAAACAATTTCAAATAGAGCATTAAAGGAATCATAAATACAACAGGCACATAATAAAATGTCACTACAACAAAAAATCTATTGTGACACTCAAAATTTAGTGATATATATTTGTTTGTCACTATAGTTACTTTTAGCTACAGAGAGAGTGTCACAAATGTCAATTTAATATTAATTTATAATAACTTAAAAAAAACTGAAATATTAATGTAAAAAAATTAATTTACCCATTTAACAAAAAATGATTTCACGCGGCCTTCACCTTACCCTTCACCAGAAAATCATTTCACGCCTTCATTCACCAAAAATCAGTCTTCATTTTCATTCTCTTCAACGCCCTCATCTGAGAAATTGTCAAAGTAATTTTCGTTCTTCAATGCAATGCCTTCATTCCATTTCGATCTCTGAATTTCTTTTTTCCTATTTCTTCTCTTCTCAATTTGTTTCCCTATTCATCTCAGAAATTGTCAAAGTGTTCAACTATTTACAAACGATTTATAATTTTGTTATTCAAACTCATTGATTCATATTCAAATTCAGATTCAGATTCAGATTCAAATTCAAATTCAAATTCAAATTCAAATTCAAATTCAAATTCAAATTCAAATTCAAATTCAAATTCAAATTCAAATTCAAATTCAAATTCAAATTCAAATTCAAATTCAAATTCAAATTCAAATTCAAATTCAAATTCAAATTCAAATTCAAATTCAAATTCAAATTCAAATTCAAATTCAAATTCAAATTCAAATTCAAATTCAAATTCAAATTCAAATTCAAATTCAAATTCAAATTCAAATTCAAATTCAAATTCAAATTCAAATTCAAATTCAAATTCAAATTCAAATTCAAATTCAAATTCAAATTCAAATTCAAATTCAAATTCAAATTCAAATTCAAATTCAAATTCAAATTCAAATTCAAATTCAAATTCAAATTCAAATTCAAATTCAAATTCAGATTCAGATTCAGATTCAGATTCAGATTCAGATTCAGATTCAGCGAGATTCACGAGTAAGTGAAATTTTTCCGTTTTTAGCAATTGTTTTTCCTTTGTTAGCGATTTAGGGATTCAGCGTTTTATAATTTAAAATAGATTTGAGGTTCTTCTATTTTCATTTTCAAGCTCAAAATGAAGTGGAAGATCAAAATGAAGTGTTTCTCGATTGGAATGTTAAATCATCGAGAGTTCTTTTTTTCCTTCAATATTCAATTTATTATTTATTTTCTTGATCCTTATTGGAATCAAATTTCCTTCTCTTTTTGCATAATTTGTTGATTTTGAATGCTGGTGAATAACTTTTTGAGTCAAGAGTAAGATGTTGATTTTTCGTTTTACTGGCATTTTATATTCCTTATTAATCACATTCCTTTCGAACGGTGGGGTTTGAAGTTGCATTTGCTTGACTGTGGAGAATGATTTGATAATGTGAGTGGTGGATTGACAATTTCATTTCTTGTTGTTCGAAACTTTTGATTTCTGATTTTGAAATTGTGAAGTCATACTGTTTGTTGTTGTTGGATACTTATAATTTTATTCTTGGTAAAGGCAAATCGAAACATAGTAAAATTGTAGAATGGACATCGAAAGATTTGCTTAAGTGTCTAGAAGAGTTTGTTGGATACTTATTTCACACCTATTTTTTTTCTATTACACCAAATAGGTTACTGAATTTAATTCACTCACTTATGTTTAAATTAAGTTCAGGTAACTTGTAATTGAAAAAAAATGAAACAACGGTGAAACTAGCACCAATGATTTATTAATCTATAAAATGTTTTCAAATGGAGGAAAATAATAACCATTTTATCATCTCATCAGCTCAAGCTATTAGCATTTGTTGCAGTCAGCAATTCTCGCATTCATAAAGTCAGTGTGTCGGTAGCTACTAAATTGAAATTGGATGGCCCAAATTTTAAACTCGATATTTCAGTTTTAAAAAAAAAATCAAAATCTACATTGACATCTAGATCATTCAATCTCGAACTGTTAACCATTAACATGCTGGCTGCGGTAAATCCAAATCTGGTGACATACAAGCCACTTACATTTGCCTATAGAAAATGTGTCATTCATTTAAAGCCTCAAAGAAAGCTTATAAAACCCTTAGGCAAGGAATCAACATCATATATATGCAATTATAAGATGAAAGGGTTTATCATTTTTTTTCCCAGCTTAAATGATGTGGGACATGAGCAGGAATAGGATTATAAGAACTCATATTTGACTTGTAGCTAAAACAGGAAATGCAGTTAACTCATAGAATTATAACATACAAAATTGTTTTGTATATGATAATTAGATTAGGAGTACCGTGTTTGTGACTTAGATGATGCAATCTTGATATCCTGAAATTTACACTTTCATATACAGCATACCTTGTTTTGAACAATTTTCCTAGATCATGGTTCTCTTATAGGTTCAGTGAGATACCACTTGATGCAGTTATATTCCCCTAATAGTGTTTCCACTGATCACTGCTTCTATAATTGCAATTTTCCTTGTTGGATTGTTATTTTGATTTGTGACAAACATGAATATTTGTTTCAATCTCTCCTCTTCTAGAAAATTTAATTTGTCAATTTCTTGTGCTCCATGGCATTCTTCAATGTTTTTCTGACTATGAAACTAATTTGTACATTATGGGGAGTATTTGTACAGTTTGATGAATAACTGTTTGTAGCAACTCATACACTGGTTTGTTATATTTGTCACTGCTTGTTTCATAAATTTCCATCTTTGCATGTACTGATTTTACTCCAACCAAAGACAAATAGATGTTGGTCACTATTCTTTTTCTTACATTATTTTTTACCATTTTTTTTCTTTATATTTAAGTTATATTTATTAACTTTTTGTGTTATTTCATTCAATTTTTCAGTTTATTGCATTGAATTGAATGGATAAGAGTTGGATATCCTACAACCTTAACAACTCTCTTAATAAAGAGAAGTACATTAGAGGAGTTACTAATTTTCTTGATTATGCATTTGCAAAATCAAATCATGGAAAAAATTTATGTCCTTGCACCAATTGTGTCAATTGCAAGTGGCGCTCTCGAGTGGATATTTATGAGCATCTAGTCCATTTTGAGTTTCTAAAAGGTTATGTTACTTGGGTCTTTCATGGTGAACAAGTTAGCTCGTCTAGTTCTCAAAGTGTATCTCAAGTAGAAGGAGAGTTTGACCATGACATAGATACAATGATTCATGATGCCTTTGGAATACATCCAACTAATGAGAGTGATGGTGCAAATTTAAATGTGGAGGACGAGAATCCCAAAGCATTCATAGATGAACCCAATACTCAACAATTTGAAGATGATAGTAATTTGGATAAGTTCTATCAGTTGTTAAATGAGGCAGGGCATTCATAGATTAAACGAGTTAATATTGTTGTGATCTCTCTGAAATTTGATGCAGGAATTGAAATGGCAGCGAATTCTTCTAATGGAGATCACCAAACAATGCCTAAGCAACCTCTTTTGTCATCTCCCCCCTGTGTTTGCCCAAATTCTTTTAGGTAAGAACAAAATTCAGTTTCAGCACTGCCATGAAAATTGTTGAATGCCTATATTATTTTGAATGAGAAATAAAATGCAATCACAACAAACATAGATAGTAGTAACTATTTAGATCAAAATTTAAGTCTTTGTGGGGCTGTCATTTTTCTTTTAATTTTATAGTCGAATGTGATGATCATAATAAATATTTATGAGTTTGTTTAAATCTGAAATATTTCTCAAAAGCAAGTGTTGCAGGACAAAGAATAATGGAATGATAGAGTTCCGAAAATAGATTCTAAAAACATGGAAGGAGAGATTTTAGAGAAAACGTTAGGATAAGTTGAAATTAAGAATTTATTCATAACTGGAGAAATATATCACTTTTGTAAAGATTTTATGATCTACTTAGTGGAGAAATATATTTTTTTATGATCTAATTTCATTACAATGTTGTCACAAAGATATGATACTCATGTTAGTGCTATAATTAAAATGCTATGAATGCAAGTAATATTCATTTAATAGAATTAGTAAAATAAATTATATTTTATTGTATGTTTTAATGATATTAATTAATAAAACTAAATTAAAATTTTAATAAATTTAATTCAATAAATAATAATAAGTTTTAGTGATCGACAATACTGTAGGAATAGACTAATTATTTATTTATATTTATCTAGTTTTTAGTGACAATCATTATTGTAGGTAGAAATCAAAAAACATGTAGTGACAATCCTCAGAACATGTAGTGACACTCCTCAAAGTGTAGTAGGACGCCCCTTAAAGTTGACACTAGATTTGAGTGTCACTCAATGTATTATTGACTTTTACCTACAGTTTGAAACATTTAGTGACACATTTTATATGTCACGATAGGTCAATTTTTTTGTAGGGTGTGCGAAAAAAATAACTTACAAAAACTCGAACAAATAAGTTAAATCCAATACATCAAAGCACTTCAAATTGACATATTATCATTTAATTTAATGATCAAAACTTAAAAATATTGTATTTATTTCGCATATGAACTATTTCGATCCATATTGAAAACAACTAAGATACAAATTAAGTGGAGTTTTTTTTCTTCAATAAGATGTTTCTGACATTTGTTGTCATAGATGCAGTCATAAAAGATTCACATTAGTCATATAAATTGTTCTATTTCATATATATATATATATATATATATATACATACGAATATTGTTTGTTCTTAGACATTGCCACATATATGTAATGAGGACTTGTACACGGGACTAAGCTTTGAAATATAAATAGCAAAACAATCACAATACTAAAATCAGGCTTTAACATGGTTTTTTTTTTATGCATTTAACAATACTTTTAAGCATTATAGTAAGTATTATTGTTAAAAGATACGACAACACTTTTAAAATGTAAAAAGCGTTGTTATATGTAAGATTTATTAGTGCTTTTTGAAAAAAATCGTTGTTATAGTTGTCATTTAACAATACTTTTCCAAGAAAAGCATTGTCGGAAGTAGTATTTTAGAACTTTTTTTTTCTTCTAAAATGGATTGTCGTAGATATTAGGCTTAATTACAGTTTTGGTCTTTCTATTTTGGTTGAATTGCGAAAGTAGTCCCTCAATTTTGTTTCTCCCCAGTTTTGGTCCCTCAAACAAAATTTTGGTTCAAAACTTGATAAAATAACTGAGAGGTGAGCTTCGAAAACATGTAATAGTATAAAATAACTGAGAAGAACACGTAAAAAGTATTAAACACCGTATCATATCAAATCACAACCAACAAGAATAA
Source organism: Cicer judaicum (assembly GCA_037974835.1). Classification (NCBI taxonomy): domain Eukaryota; kingdom Viridiplantae; phylum Streptophyta; class Magnoliopsida; order Fabales; family Fabaceae; genus Cicer; species Cicer judaicum. Next base: position 172,341 of record JBBPBS010000858.1, read on the forward strand.
TCAAGGTAAAATATTGATACAATCCACAACATCAAGTAAGTAAATACACAAATTAAGTAATGTTATGCATGCTCTTATACTCTAACTCTGAAGTATTTGGTTAGGAGGCTTGATACTATGCCACCACGCAAGTGGACGGACAATTCAAATTGGCCCTGTCCTCATAGATCCCCTCAACTCAACCCGAGCCACATATACGCGACAGTCGAGGTAAACGTGTGTTGCATGGTAGCTCCCGACATTTTGAGTGCTACCTCTAAGTCACTTACGAATTCCCTGTAACACCTCCATTTCTCTTTACCTTATTTTAAATAGTATAATGATACAATACTATATTTTTATTTTATTTTTATATATGAGTGTTAATATGTGTTTTAATTGGTATCTTTAACACTAATAAAATGGGTTAATGATAAGAATAACTATAGTCATAATAATAATAAATAATAATAATAATAATAGTAACCATTACAATAAATAATAATAATAATAATAACTCTAGTAGTGAGAATGGGCAATGGCCACAAAAAGCCCATGTTTTCTAGCAGGCCTTGATCACCAACCCTAAGTTACCCACATATATATATGTAGAAGTGATTGGCTAAATAGGTTTTAAAAAAAATTCTGCCGTGCTTTCCATTCCAATTCCCAAGCGTATTTTCCCTTCCAAGCACAGTGTTGTGCACACACATTGGTAATTACCAAAAACAAGCCTTATACATTGCTAATTTCCAAAAAAAGAAGAAAGAAGGATTTGCCGTATTGCCTCCAGACTTGTTTCATTAACCAAATATCAGGTACACCTTCCCAATTCTATCAATTATTTTAAAATAAGGCACTTATATCAATATAGGGCTGTTGATCAAAGCATGGTAATATTGAATAGTATGTACAGGGTCCTAGTTATTATATCGAATTATACGAGTACATAACATATATGCCGTTATTTCATTTATTTGTTTATATTGAATAGTATCCTATTTATTTATTTGTTTGTTTATTTTATTATTTATTTATTCATTTACTTATTTATTTATTTATTATTTGTTTTATTATTTATTTATTTATTTATTTATTAATTATTTTCTTATTTATTTATTCATGAGTAATTTATTTATTTATTATTTATTTTATTATTTATTTATTCACTTACTTATTTAATTATTTATTATTTATTTTATTATTTAGTTATTTATTCAGTTACATATTTATTTATTTATTTTATTATTTATTTATTATTTATTTATTCATTACTTATTTATTTATT
>JBBPBS010000858.1:215475-334274 GCA_037974835.1 Cicer judaicum
TTCATTTACTTATTTACTTATTTATTATTTATTTTATTATTTATTTATTTATTTAATTATCTATTTATTAATTTATTATTTATTTATTCATTTACTTATTTATTTATTTTATTATTTATTTATTTACTTATTAACGTATTTACTTATTAATTAATTTATGTACTTATTTATTTATTATTTCTTTATTCAATTACTTATTTATTTATTTTATTTATTTTATTATTTATTCATCTACTTATTCGTTTATTTATTATTTATTTTATTTATTCATTTACTTATTTGTTTATTTATTATTTATTTTGTTGTTTATTTATTTCTTTATTTATTCATTTATTCATAGTAAGTAATTTATTTGTATTTGGTGGTGGTGTGACTATAATTCCTTTGCGGATTATTAGAGACGACGAACGACAAAGAAACGACCAGTTAGCAGATCAGATTCATTGGACGAAATCTTCAATCGAGGTAAGGGGTGGGATGAGGTTCGATTTTATGAGTATAAAATAACGTGAGATGAACGGGAATGCTGAAGTTCCCAAATGTTCATTCGGGGCTTACTACGTACAGTTGAGCCCTATTGAGTAATAATAATTAATTAATAAAATGTGAATGGTAATAGTGAAGATTAAAATATAATCTAGTAACCTAAAGAATTTATGTGAATTTATTTATATCAAGATTGTATGCTGTCGGATTTTACGAAATCTTATGCTGATTGTTAATGTATGAATGATGTGTACTCGAATGTTTTGTTACTTGATTGAATTTGTGATATTACTAGAATGTGTCACCTATTGAATTCCTTATTATGTGATTGATGCAATTGGATTGTGTATTGTGAGTAGTGTAAACCAAATATTGTGATTTTATTGTGATTGACTGATAAAGATATATAATGATGAAATATTATGAAGTGATATTGAAACTTATTGAGTTGTGATGATCGAGTAAGTCTGAGATACGTGTTGTAGATTTTGGAGTTAGGATTATTTTGTCATCATATAGGGAGGGTTTGACAAACCTAGTGATTCAGGGAAGTACAATTGAATGAGCCTGATCGTGGAGGGCTACAGTCGAACTGTAAGGTAAGACTGATAGACCTTGGGGGTACACCTAGTGGGGAATTCCTAAGTGGATTAGTGGGTTATTCCCTAAGGCCGGGACCTACCGTGCAACACAAGCGTACCCCGACTGTCGCGTATATGTGTCTCGGGTTGAGTTGAGGGGATCTATGAGGACTTGGCCATTCATGAATTGTCCGTCCACTCTTGCAGTGGCATAGTATCAGGCCTCCTAACCAAGTACTTCAGAGTAGAATGGTACCAAATGATGAAGTGTAGAGTATAGGACATGCAAAACATTTCATTATGGTGATTATCCTATTGTGAATGAAGTTGATAAATCGTTGATATTATACAATTGATTGTTTTCCTTGATTGTGATAATTGATTGCTTGCGTGTTCCCCTCATGTATTTATACTGTTACATAATTTCGATACTCACCCCTCGTTGTTTGTGTTTGGCGTTTGCGACGGACGCAGACGAGTTGTAAGTTGCAGGTGATGACTAATACCACCGGAGAAGCGGAAGCTGTCACGTCTTGGAGATTCTATCTATATGAATTGTATTGATGTTATTTTGAGTATTTTTATTTTTGGGAACTCCCGCTCTGATAGTGACATCGGGTTGGGACTATATTTGCACTGAATTTAAAACATAAGTATGTGTACTTCAAAAGGGATCCTGTTGTTTGATATTATGATTTCATTGTCATTACGTTTGATGGGAATTTTGGATTTATGTGACATGTCTGTGATTATGTGATATTCTTTATCTAAAAAAAAAAAATTATTTGGGGTTTAGGGTGTCACATTCCCCACCAGAATATCTCCATGGTCTAACAATATTGCCCTAAGACTCAACAGCAGACCGCCACGATCAGGCTCATTTAATTGTACTTCCCCATAATCACTAGACTTGTCAGGCCCTACCTATATGTTGATCAAATAATCTCCAGTTCAAAATTATCAACAACTACTTTCTCCCCTCATTGGCCTAAGTTACTTACTCCATTAAGAGAACCATCATTGGCACTGGTCGAATTCATCACTATTCAATTAAACACAATATGCATTTCATGATATTCATCGAGGTGGTATTATCACAAGTCAAGGAGTACACATCATCATTGCAGATTTCCATAGTCATACACTACATTCAGAATTTATCATCATAATACGCGATCTCAACAATAAAGGGTCTTCACTCACATATAATAATAATACTAGATCATTCACACACACCACATCAATCGCAAGGCAAATAATTACAATTCATCACATTTTATATCATATATCAATATCAAGGATAGATATAACAAAGCACATAATGCACCAAATACACAATTTTACAATAAGATATAAGGACCATAATGACAACACGCAACAAACAAGTCCAATCGCATCGACGAATTTGCAGAGTCAATGAAACATGGTTGATAATTTACGTGGACTATAAAAATCAATGTTACATAATTAATAAAAACATTAAGAGAATAAACATATTCGAAACGAAGTGAAACAAGTTATCAGAAAAGGCTCCACCGACGTGTTGGAGCACCGACAGGGTCCGACATCAACTTCCCTAAAATAGAAAAACGAGTAGTGCTTCTTGAAGGTTTAGACGAGAGGAATCCAAAAACGATGTCAGTTTTTCAAGAAGATGAAGGTGTTGTTCGGAATTCAAGAAAACAGCCACGACAATGGTGGAAATCCATTTTTTTTAAATGTAACGGTTGGCAATTTCGAGCATAGGTAACGAAAGAGGGTGTTTTGTGGAGTTCAAATATGGTATTGGTTTTCGTTGGTGATAGTCGTGGTGGCCGAAATCTCGATCAAAAGATGAAGGTGTGATTTTTGACAAAGAGAAATAAGACGTTTCAATTTACGATTCAGGTTGAGAATGGAAGAAGAGATCACAATGATCACGAATGTGGACTTAGTTTTGTAAGACATCCACTATAATGATTGTGGTCGACGAGAGAAGAAATGAGAGGGAATGGTTTTGGTGACGGCGTATACGAAGAAGGTGAAGGAAGAGGAAAAACTGTGTCCTGGTCTTTGTCTTACTCATATTCTCTTTCTTCCTCATTATTATTATTATTATTAATATTATTATTATTATTATAATAATAATAATAATTATTATTATTATTATTACTATTATTATTATTCAAAACTTTTTTTATTAACTTTACTTTTATTAAAATCAAAATAAATAAGTTTAATTATTAAATATCTAGTTAGTAATAAGGATGACATATTTCACTTAAAAATAATAACAATCTAGAATTAATAAAAAGATATAAATATACTTAATATCCATATCAATAATTAATATTTTGATTTCTAAATGGAAATCTAAAATTTATAACAATTTAATTACAAACTATTAATTGTTAAACAATTACAAGTATATATGAAATACAAATAATTGTAAATGAATTGCTTTAATTTCATATCAATTAACACTATAAAACAACAAATTAAATATAATTAGTTTGAGTGAAATAAAACTGACCAAAATTCAAACTTTGTCCATCATTTCTATGTATTTATATATTATATATGTTTATCAATATTCAAAGTAGAAAATCAAATACAAATATTTTTTGGTCTCCCACTCGATCATTTTAATAATCGATCTTTGTGGTAATTGTGATTTTTTTAAACTTTTTATTCGAATATATTAGGATTTTAATTAAGAAACATTTAAAATATTATTAATATTAATTAAGTAATCATAATCATTTAACATTTTGATTTCAAGATCGAAATCTAAAATTTATAACAATTCGGTTACAAAATATTAATTGTGAAACAATTATAAGTATACATCAAATACAAATAATTGCAAATAAATTACTTTAATTTCATGTCAATTAATATTATAAAACAACAAATTTAATTTAATTAGTTTCAGTAAAATAAAACTGACACAAATTAAAAGAGACATGATTTTCTCCATCATTTTCTAAATATATATATGTTATATATATTTTTCAATGTTCAAAGTAAAAAGGAAAATATAAATATTTAAATATATATAATAAATGTAAGTAAAGTAATTCATTTTTAATTATTTGTATACTTATATATCTTTGACAATTAATATTTTGTAACCAAAATGTTAATGATTATGATTCATATGCCAATATAAATTATAGTTTAAGTATTTGTAAATTAAAATACACAATTACCACAAAGATTGATGATTAAAATGATCTAAGTCATTAACTTTAACATTTAAAAAATTTCTACAATACATGTAGATTTGTGTTATGAAAATTAAAATGATCTAATTTACTCAATCCTATTCAATGTCAGGCATCTTTTAAACATACTTCAAATTATTTGAGTCAAACTTTCTCAACTGCAACTTGTTAGCTACTCAACATATACTACATTGAAGTAAAACTAAGAATATGAGACACACAACGCAAAGTGACACTTAAAAACAACTAAAGAAGGAAAAAAGTTTAGGAGGGTGAGGGAAAAAATATTGATGTATAAATGTACCTTGTCATACCTTTGAAAAACACTAATTACTAGAATTTCCATGTACCATTTTGCTCTGGGTATGATGGGTAGCGATGTTAGCTGATTGGTCCCATCCTAACTTGGATTTCCTCGATAGTTGCAGTGATAGAATTTCATGTAAGAAACTATACATAACATTAAGTCACTATGAGCCATATTGATTTCAAAGATTGCATAGAATATAATTGAATTTATGGCGGCAAAATCAGAAATGGACAAAGAGAATTTTTTTTTGTTGCAACGAACCAACTGATACCTCTTTCAGTGTATCTTTGAAGTAGGGTCGGCGATTTCGAAGAAGAAGATGATTTTGCGACGATGGCGAATGACTGGGACGTACAAAGATGGAAGAAGAAATTGTTGGAGGCAGTCATTAAAAAAATGATAGATTAGAGGGATTAAAAGAGGAAAAAATTATTTAGAAACTACGTAGAAAAAAATGAGGTGAAAAAACACAAGAGAACTCTCTAAGGCATACACATAAACATTTTGTTGAGGTGGGATATGTTTGCACATGTGAAATAAATACTATGAGGTGGCATGAAAGTCCATTTTAAATATATATAATAGATGAAAGTACAAATAATTGCAAATAAATTACTTTAATTTGATGTCAATTAATACTATAAAACAACAAATTTAATTTAATTATTTCAGTAAAATAAAACTGACTCAAATTAAAAGAGACATGACTTTGTCTATCATTTTTAAATATTTATATATTATATATATTTATCAATATTCAAAATAAAAAATCAAATATAAATATTTAAATATATAAACAAGATGAAAGTAAAGTTATTCATTTTTAATTATTTGTATACTTATAATTGTTTGACAATTAATATTTTGTAACCAAATATTTTGTAACCAACATGTAAATTATTATGATTTATCTGTCAATATTAATAATAGTTCCAATGTTTGTAAATTAAAATTCAAATATATCGGAATTAAAATAAAAAAATTCACAACTACCACAAAAATCGATGATTAAAATGATCAAAGTCATTAACTTTAACATTTAAAAAATTTCTACAATACATGCAGATTTGCGTTCTGAAATTTTAAATGATCTAATTTACTCAATTCATTCAATGCTAGACATCTTTTAAACATTCCATAGAATAACCATTGAATTTAAAAGATTGATTTCAAAGATTGCATAGAATATAATTGAATTTATGGCAGCAAAATCAGAAATGAAAAAAGAGAAGAATTTTTTTTGTTGCAACGAATCAATCTATACCTATTTGAATGTATCTTTGGAGTACAGTCGGCAATTTCAAAGAAGAAGATGATTTTGCGAGAATGGCCAATGACTGAGACGTACACAAAAGGGAAGAAAACATTCTTGGGGTCCTCTTGGATTTTATAATATGTGTGCTAAATAAAAGGTGTAGAAAAAAAAATTAAGGGAACAATTCTAGGGGGTGAAACCTAAGAATAAAAAAGAGGTGGCACATATAATCTTATGTGGCATACAACGCGTTGATTTGTTAAACTAGTAAGTTGATAGGCTGTTTTAATTTATTATAATAAATAATAGATTATGATTTTAAGAAATGGTGAGATAAAATGAGCCTCCTTTATTATAATTGTATTAATTTTTAGTATTAATGATTATGAAGACAAAAATATATACATCTATATATATTTATTTTTTTAAGTGGTATAATGAATTTGTCAAACACGAATTTAAGTTCTTGTAACAACATTCGAACAAAAAGGAAAGAAAACAAACAAAACAAAGTATAATTTAAAGATGTAATCCAGTCTATCTCAACAAAAAATAAAAAGTTGTCAGCCAACAAATTAAAATGATAAAATAACAAAATACAACAATGTTATACAAAAAAACCAAGAATATACAAAATAGTTTAATCTATTCCAACACTTTTGTTAAAACCGGTGGGTAGATAAAAAAGACAGATACATGAACTACTATAAATAGTGTCATTGAATCAAGGTTTCATCTTTTCGCTGTAATGCTTATGTAGTCTTCACTTCTTTATATATATATATGTTATATATAAAAGTATAAATATATCTATAAATCTTATAGAGTTAAAGGCAATAATGACTAAGCAAGCAATCATGGATGTTCCAACAAAGTATCCAGGAAAACTCACCTTTAGGGTGGTTATCACTTGCATCATGGCAGCAAGTGGTGGATTAATCTTTGGTTATGACCATGGTGTATCAGGTAATTAATTTCCATCATTTTTTATTTTACAAAGTTTACATTTTTTGTTAATAATTTATGGTTTCATGATAATGTGTTTTTGAATTAAAAAGCCCTTGTTTTAATTTGAAAATGGGGTTTTGATATATGGGTTTTGTTGTTAATTTCTCTTAATTCTGGTTTTGTTTTAATCTTGGAAACAATGTAGCTTTTTGTGTGTTTTGATGCATATGTTATGATTGATGAAATTTGTGTCATACGGCTTTTCCTTTGTTGAATTTTTTAGGTGGTGTTACTTCAATGGATTCCTTCTTGAAACGTTTCTTTCCATCTGTTTATGAAAAGGAGTCAAATGTGAAACCTTCTTCAAACCAATACTGCAAATTCAACAGTCAGATATTGACACTGTTTACATCTTCTCTTTATCTAAGTGCTCTTGTTGCTGGTCTTGGTGCATCCAACATAACAAGAATGCTTGGTAGGCGTGCAACTATGATTATGGGTGGATTGTTCTTTGTCTCAGGTGCATTACTCAATGGATTAGCCATGGACATTTGGATGCTTATTGTTGGAAGGTTGTTGCTTGGTTTTGGCATTGGATGTGCCAATCAGGTACATTTTCTTTAGATTGATAGATAGATAGATGGAATGATTGTGTCATGCTATGATTGTAAATTTATAATCTTATGCTAACCAATTGATACTTTTTTCTGTACATTTGCAGTCAGTTCCAATCTATGTCTCAGAAATGGCACCTTATAAATTCAGAGGAGCACTAAACATGTGTTTCCAATTGTCAATTACTTTAGGCATTTTTTCAGCCAATCTTTTCAACTACTATTTTGCCAAGATACTTAATGGGGAGGGATGGCGATTAAGCTTGGGGCTTGGTGCGGTACCTGCATTGATTTTTGTTGTAGGATCATTTTGTCTTCCTGATTCGCCAAACTCACTTGTCGCACGTGGTCGTCATGAAGATGCAAGAAAGGAGCTCGTGAAAATTCGTGGTACAGATGATGTTGATGCAGAGTTTAGAGATATTGTTGCGGCTAGTGAGGCCTCGGCTAAAGTGACACACCCTTGGAAAACCTTGTTGGAGAGAAAATATAGGCCACAACTTGTTTTCGCAGTGTTGATTCCTTTCTTTCAGCAATTCACTGGCTTGAATGTAATCACATTCTATGCTCCTATTTTGTTCAGAACAATTGGCTTTGGAAGCCAAGCTTCTCTCATGTCTGCGGCAATCATCGGAAGTTTTAAGCCCGTTTCCACCTTGATTTCAATCTTTGTCGTAGATAAATTTGGAAGACGCGCTCTTTTCCTCGAGGGTGGTGTGCAAATGTTGATTTGTCAGGTACATGTGTTCTTCACATTTTCGCCGCTTTTCGCTTCACTGTTTTTGTTCGTTTTTAATTCAGGTTTCTCACTTTTATGTTTGTTTTCTCAACAGATTATCATGGCAATTGCTATTGCTGTCACATTTGGCACAAGTGGGAACCCAGGAACACTTCCTAAATGGTATGCAATTGTTATTGTAGGTGTGATATGCGTATATGTTTCGGGTTACGCTTGGTCTTGGGGTCCTCTCGGATGGTTAATACCGAGCGAAATTTTTCCTCTTGAAATTCGATCTGCCGCTCAGAGTATCACAGTTTCTGTGAATATGATCAGCACTTTCTTCATAGCTCAATTCTTCACATCAATGCTTTGTCACTTCAAGTTTGGTTTATTCATTTTCTTTGGTTGCTTTGTGGTCATAATGACCATAGTCATCTACAAGTTTTTGCCAGAAACAAAGGGTATCCCACTTGAGGAAATGAATATGGTTTGGCAGAAACACCCTTTCTGGGGCAAATTTTTGGATTCAGAAAATAGGATACAAACTGGCAAGGCATAAACTAACTGTTAAATGTTAATTTATGTGTGTTTTGAGTAGAAAAATATCCCACTTGAAATTTTTATGCTTTGTATACTGAAAAACCAAATGGTCATTTATATCATCAATTTGACAAGTTATATAGGAAATATAATCATGTCACACTAACAGTTACCGTCACTTATTGAAATAACAGTTACTGTCAATTATTTGTTGCAGTCTTGAACTTTTTTAACTTTTTCAGTAACTAGCTATTTTTTAAGGAAGTTAGTTTTATGGGTTTTGAATTTGTTTTTATTATATTAGTACTCTTTCTTTATTTTGGAAACGACTTCTTAGTAGTTATAGTCTCACAATTAAGACATGATGTAATAATCGGTCAGTACTCTTTCTTAAGATAATAGTTTCTCAGTAATTAAAAAGTTTTGGACCCTCTAATACAAATAATTTAATAAATATATTTCTAACCTTTTTTGTGCAAATAATTGAATTGACATTTTGTAAAATTTTATAACTTTTAATGCAAATAATTGATTAAAAATATTTTGAACTTTTTCGGTGCAAGTAATAAAAAAAACATATTCCTTAATTAATGGGAATAACGTTTTGGAATAGTATTGAAAATGAGATTGCATATGCTAACATTTATCACGAGAATGAATCAAAAAGAGCGTTCAATTTAAATTGTAATATTGAATGCATGAAATTTTTGGAATAAGTAAAAATATTCTTCATGCAAATGAAGGTTTAGATCAATATATAAAAAGACGAGTTAGATGGCCAAAGGACAATACATCCTAATTGAAATAACAAATTTGTAATTGTGTTAAAAATTGTCAAATATTAACTTTGCAGATCGTGTGAATCGATTCACAAGTATTTCAACATCACAAGATTTCAATACTGAAATTGTAAATTGACTTATCCTATATAAGTTGATTCACATTCCTCTCGGAATTGTATAAGTCGATTTGCACTATATGTAAATTGTTTTACATGGTTTGGAACCTTAGAAATGAGTTCAGAACTTCCGTAAATCTATTTATAATTCTTAGATGTGATTTACCAAGTTAAAAATCACTTAGAAATGATTTTTAATACATTTTAAAGTGTGCCAACATGATTTTAAAATAAAACTAAGTTTATGCAAACTAGCAACATATAAATTTAATTCAATTTTTTTTATTCAAATGCAATTACAAAATAAGAATCAATAAAGAGATTGACACACCATCTAATCTAGATAAACCTAGTTTGACATCACTCAACTTTAAATTTAATTTAAGAGAGCCTTACAATTACATTTTTTCTCTTATTGATGATGACAAAACTTGTAAAATTATGTGAAAAGATTGTTGATGAACTTCTAAAATAGTTGGAAAGGAAAATTGGAAAGGAAATGTACCTCCAAAATTTGAATTCACACACCATTAGTTCCAATGCATGACTTTAAATTTGATACAAATTTTTCATTTTATTTCTTTCGCTTTGATATTATCACAAAGAAAACAACACCAAAAAATTAACGATATCAAATTGTTCACATGCAAGATAAATAGTCAAAACCAAGATTATGTAACCATGATATCCAAACTACACAAACAAATGAAAAGCAACAAAGTGGAATCAAAATATTTGAAAACTAACATTTGTTTAAAAAACAAAAACCCAATCACTAACATTGAAGCAAATATTCAAAAAAATAACATTACAAGTCATAGTGCCGAAAACATAAAAAAAAATCAAATAGAGCATTAAAGGAATCATAAATGCAACAGGCACATAATAAAATGTACGAAAAAAATAACTTACAAAGACTAAAAAAATAAAATTAAATCAAATACATCAAAGCACTTCAAATTGAAATATCAACATTTAATTTAACGATCAAAACTTAAAATATTTTGTATTTATTTTGCATATGAACTATTTTGATCCATATTGAAAACAACTAAGATAAAAATTGAGTGGAGTTTTTTTCTCTTCAATAGGATATTTCTGATTTTTGTTGTCATAGATGGAGTCATAATAGATTGACATTAGTCATATAAATTGTTTATTTCATATATGTGAAGAGAGTATAAATTGGATGCAGTTGAAATATTGTAAGAAGAATGTATTTCTTGGACATCGTAGATTTTTACCTTATATTCATCAGTATCATGGATGGAGAAATGCATTCAAAGAGAAAGATAAAGCTCCTTTAGCACTGACCGGATATCAAATACTTGAAAAAGTACAAGGTTTGACCAATAAACTTGACAAACCTTTTGCGGGAGAGCTGGTCAAAACTAGGTGGAAGAAAAAGTCAATTTTATTTGAATTGCAATATTGGAATTCATTGTATAGAAGACATTTCCTCGATGTGAAGCATATTGAAAAAATATATTTGATAGTGTTATTGGTACGTTACTCAATGTTCCAGGAAAGTCTAAAGATGATATCAATGCAAGATTGGACTTGGTCGAAATGAGAATAAGAAATGAATTGGGTCCCGTAAAGAAAGGAAATTGCACATATCTACCTCCAGCCGCTCATACGCTATCTAGAAAGGAAAAAATTGTTTTATGTAAATTTCTACACGAAGTTAAAGTTCCAAAAGGATACACTTCAAACATTAAAAGTTTAGTTTGTATGAAAGACCTCAAGTTAAAAGGTTTGAAGACCTATGATTGTCATATTCTAATGGAGCATTTGCTACCAATAGGAGTACGTTCCATTTTACCTAAAAAAGTTCGACGAGCCATAACTAGATTATGTTTTTTCTTCAGCGAAATTTGTAGTAAAGTGATTGATCCTCAGAAATTACCGACATTGCAGAGAGAAATCATTGTTACTTTGTGTGAGCTTGAAATGTATTTCCCAGCCACTTTTTTTGATATAATGGTTCACCTTACTGTTCATCTTGTTAAGGAGACACAACTTTGTGGGCTAGATTATATGAGATGGATGTATATGATAAAACGATATATGAAAATATTAAAAGGGTAGGTAAAAAGTAGAAGTCGACCAGAAGGTTTTGTTGTTGAACAGTACATTGTCGAAGAAGCTGTTGAATTTTTTACTGAATATATATCCAATGTTGAATCCATTGGGCTTCCCATGTCTCGTCATTCACGAAGAATATCAAGAGAAGGGATAATTGGAAAGAGACTAATGACTATATCAATAACATAATGGGAGCAGGCACAACTGTATGTTATGTACAATGATGATGAGGTTCAAACGTATGTTACAATACAAATGGATCAGTTATCTAGTTAGAACATGAATAGGAATCAAAATTGGATAAGTTGAGAGCACAATCGAAGTTTTATAACATGGTTAAATAATCACATAAAGTCAAAGTTTGATATAGACCCCAAATCGATTTCACAGAGATTGAGGTGGCTAGCAAATGGTCTGCGTTTACATGACTTTTCTTACACTGGTTATGTAATTAACGGCAACACATTTTATACCAAAGAACAAGATGATCAAAACATTATGCAAAATAGCGGAGTTATTCTCGTAGCTGAAGCGTTGCATGTCTCAAGTGCAAAAGACAAAATCCCAATATATGCAAATCTATCATTTCTTGGGGTTATAGAGCGCTTATGGGAGTTAGACTACACAATGTTTCGTGTTCCCATATTTGGTTGCAAGTGGGTTGATAATAATAATGGAGTTCGAATTGATGAGCCAGGGTTCTTGCTTGTCGATTTTAATAGGGTGAGATACAAAGATGAGCCATTTATTTTAGCGTCGCAAGCTGAACAAGTATTTTATGTCACTGATCCTGCTGATGATAAATGGTATGTTGTCCTATCGACCAATAAAATAAGTGATGATAACAATAATGATGAAGATGTTGGTAATAATCTTTTATTTGCAACATCACAACCACATGAAATTGATTCAACTGATGATGGTTTATATCTTAGAGATGATCATGATGAGGGAATTTAGATTAATCCATCGTTTTGTATCGTTAATGGACAAACAAATGTGAATCCCACCAGGAAAAGAAGAAGGGCATCTTAATGTGTTTAATTGTTTTATATAAGTCATGTAATCTGAACTGAGTTCATCTAATTTAATTGTTTGATCTACAAGAATTGAGCATTTTAGTATTTAGCTTGAACTGTATTTGATTTTCTGCTTATACTTATTTTTTGCTTATATTTAGCTTGATCTTAGTGTTTTATACTAAGTTCATGTAATTTAAGTGTACGTTTGACCTGCCATAAATGATTTTCAGCTTATATTGAACTTGAAAAAGCTTTGTTTGAGTACTGGAAATTTAACTTGAATTGATCATCCCAATATGAGCTATGTAATTTAGCATTGATATATATATATATATATATGTATTTAACTAATTATTTGGAAGAAAAAAAAATCCAAATATAGGTATTTTACTTGAACTGATCTGAATATAATCTGGTCACAAAGCTTTGTTTTATACCAAGTTAAAAGGGTCTTTTAAAGCGCTTGTTACCAAAGCTCTGTAAAAGGCTTTTAAAAATAAAATATGGAGGTCTTTTACAACGCTTTGGAAATAAGTGTTGTAATAGGCTTTTAAAAAATAGCCCTATCAGATAAGAAAACAAAAAGGTCTTTTAAAGTGCTTGTTGATAAAGCGCTGTAAAAGGCTTTTAAAAATAAAATAAGTAGGTCTTGTACAGCGTTGTAAAAGACTTTTAAAAATACAACCTTGTTACATAAGAAAACAAAAAGATCTTTTAAAGCGCTAGCGCTGTAAAAGGCTTCTAAAAATAAAAAAATGAGGTCTTTACGGCTCTAGTGGGCAAGCGTTGTAAAAGGCTTCTAAAAATTAAAATAATGAGATCTTTACAGTGCTTGTGGGCAACCGCTGTAAAAGGATTTTAAAAAAGCGCTGTAGTAGGCTTTTAAACAAATAAAATAAGGAAGTCTTTTGCATCGTTTTTTCAAAAAAAACATTGTAATAGGGTTTTGTATATAACAGAAAACCGCTTCAGTTTCCTCTTCATTACGTAAACTTCACTACGCTAGTGTCCTACTCCTCTTCGTTATTCTTCTCATTGTGAACCCTATCATCTATGTTATTATCCCTATGAACCATATTTCCACTATCATCTCCATTGCTAACCATCTCCATCTGTATTATTATCCCTACGAACCATCTCTTTTCATTGAAACACGTAACTCTCATTACGTATTTCTGCAAACCATACTCTGTCCTACGAACCGTTCGTATTTCTTCGCATTCTTGGTGTTCCTTCTCCTACGAACCCTTTGTAATTTCTTCTCACTATTCAGGTATTGTATTTATTAATTTTTTGTTGTCATTAAAATGCATATGGAACTTATACTGCTACGTACTTAGACTATTGCATGTTGAACTTGTTGAAGTTATATTGAACTGCATGTTGAACTTGTTGAAGTTATACTAGACTGCATGTTGAACTTGTTGTAGATAAATGGATTCTAACAAGGCTTTGGATTGTCAAAATGAGGAAGTCGTCAACACTAAGACTTATGAAAATGAGGTTAAACGTGATGCAACTATTATGAAAAATGTCATAAAAGCAATAAGTAATGGCAGAAAATTTGAGGTATACTATACTTTGTTTGCTGTTTATGTTTTGTCTTTTTTGAAAGCATGTATTTACTATATTAGTTTATTAGGTGGGATGGAATGAAAGTGGCTAGCCAATTGAGCCTAATTACAATTGACGATTGGAGAGATAAGGCTTTGAAGGATGCAAAAGATATACTGTGGAATGATATAAAAGTAACTTTTTTACTCCACTTTTTTGTTACTTATAATTTTTTCCATTGAAATATTTTACTCAAACTATATCTTTATTTAGTTTGCAGTCTGCATTTAATGTTGAAGATGTTGGAAAAATACACCAGAGATTTAGATCTCATCTGTCAAACTACTACCTAAGAGATTGTGATGGAAATATGAATGTTGAAGCTCCAAAAATATATAAACACTATATATCAAATGACGAATTGAGCGCATTTGTAGCTAAACATGCAGATCCCGCGTCTGTGGTAAGTGATTATTTTATTAGCATTTGTGATTTATTATTCATATTCATAGCATATTTTAAAATTTTAAACGATTGTTATTTTTTTATATAGAGTATAAGTTCGCCAAATCGCGAGAAGGCAAAAAATCGAACGCATCCATACAAAAAATCTCGTATGGGATATGCATATTTAGAGCAAAAAATTGTAAGTAAACATCAATTTTATATAATGTGGTACATTATAAACTATAGTTTCTAACTAATATTTTGTTTATGATCTTAATGAATAGATTTTGTTTATGTCTTAATGAATAGCTACAAGAGACCCAATCCGATAAACCATTGGGTCGTCATATTTTGTGGAAGGAGGCTCGTGTAAATAAAGATGGAGTTGTTGATAATGAAAATGTTCTAAAAGTGATACAACTTTGTGTAAGTATATATTATCACTTTAATATTTTTTAATATTGTATTTTAAAAATCATATTGAACTTATCTATTTAATCTTACGTGTATTTTAGGAGAATCTAGAACAAAGTTCTGAAAATCAAGAGGCCATCAAACAAGCTAGTTGTGGGGACATACTCGGTAAAGTATTTAATGTTCCTAAATATTCTGGCAGCGTGAGGGGAAAGGATTTGGCGTAACTCTAACCTGCTAGTTTTCACAAGAGAAACGCCCAAATCCATCTAATGAGGAAGTATTAGAGAAGCTCAAAGTCCTAACAGAGCAAGTGGAATTCTTGGTGAAGACGAATGAAGAAAAGCAACTTCCGGATCAGCTCCAACGTGAAATACAAATGGAGAGTGAAAATGCTAGTTGCAACATTGGTCTTAAAAGTCTTCCCGAGGTAATTAATTACTTAATAAAATAAGAAATTCATTCACCCTAATTGTTTCACATACTTATATATTAACCATTGATTTAGGATGTATCTACTTGTATGCTGTATTTATCTTCCCCTACTCATCGCAAGGTTGGAAAAGGAACATTGTACAATATTTTGGGAGAAGTATTGCACAACATTCTGAACCCTGCCAGCCATGTCAAAGTATCACCCGTGATTGTTTTTGAACCAAATGCACCGTTGCCTATACCGAACAACGATTGAGATATGAAGTATTTGGGAGAAGCAATAGGTAGTTACGTGGCATGGCCCAAAAATCTTGTTTCCCTTGATAAGGAATGTTTAATTGAAATATACCTTTAATTGATATGTATATTTAATTGAATGATATATGATTAAGATTGATTATATTTAATTGTTGATTTTTTTTGCTGTTAACTTTAATTTCACATTTATTTAGATTCATACAAAGTCTAAAGGGAATGACAAGAAGATTCACCACAACGAGTCAGTTACGTCACCGGAAAAGGTTTGTCACATTTATTCTGGCAGGTTTGTCATTTTTTAAGATTCAATTAACTAACAAACTGATTAACCTTATTTTTTTAGATTCAATCAATACCACCCGCACAACAACCCTACCAGAATAAAGTCGCACAACAGCTGGTTGTTCGTGGTGAAAATAAAGTTGGCAAAATTTCAAAATTTGGAGGGTAATAAAGCTACCAAAATTCAAAAACTAGATCGGGGTAAATCAATTTCTGCTATTAAAATATGTCATCCACGCCTTGCTCGATTTGGGTCGTGTTTTTATATACAAGAAAAAATGAATATGGACAGCAACGATTCACGTATCATAAGCATGGAGAAAGCTATTTTTGGTGATGAGTATGAAGAACTACTTGAAAAAAAGCACATATACAAACTTCTCAATCATAAGGAGCTGAGTGCTACTGTCATCAACTTATACATTAGGTAAAATACTTTATTTAATATAAAAATTAATTTTAATTGCATTTATTGATAATTAATAATTAATTTAATTTATTTGTATTTAATATAATTTGACATTTTCATTGCAGGTTTTTGTATGAGAAGTTGGTGTGCACGCGAAAATTGTCAAATACATTTTCATTCTTGTCTCTGCATAAGCTTTCAATGTTTAAATTCGATCCAGTTAATGTAAAGAATTATGTTGTAGATATCCTATTGGGAAATAAAGAGAAGCATAAGTTGTTCCTTGAGCCATATAATTCAGGATAATTATATATTCTTTATTTATATCTTTTTTAATTTATGAGATCTAAATTTATTAGTTGTTCCAACCATATTTTTGTTGTTGTAGGGAATATTGGGTGCTGTTTGCAATCAATGTGACCTCTGAATTTATATACTATTTAGATCCCTTACACGGTGAGTACAACAATCACTCGGATATAAAGACTATCTTCGATATGTAAGTAATATTAATTTATTTCTTACATATATATATAAATAATGTGTTTGTTAATGCTATAATAATCACATTTATTTGATAGTGCTTTACAAGTTTTCTAAGCTCAAAGGGGTGCTACAGTGTCGAAGCAAAAGTCAAATAACATCACATGGATTCCAATAAAGGTTTGAAATATATGCTTTTAAAATTTTATTAACAATCAATGCACAAATATTTATTGAATTATATATTTTATTTATAGTGCCTTCGTCAAACTAACAACATAGATTCCGGGTACTATATATTGCGATTCATGAAGGAGATTGTTGATATCAATCAAACTATAATTCCAGAAATGGTACGATATTTTCTTTATATTTTGATTTTCATATATAAATTATGTATATATTTGATTCTAACTTATTTATGTTCAAATTTTATATATAACAGTACTTTGACAATTCCAGCCTAACATACTCTGAAAGGGATCTAACTGAAATAAAGGAAGACTGGTGTAAGTATGTGATCGAATTGGAAATTATTTGATTTGCTGGGATATAAGAATGCTGCAAGGTTGTGAATATGTAAATGTTGTCTAGGCTATGTTGTGTATTTCCAGACTATGTTGTGTAGTTTTGTTGTTGTAAATGTACAAAATATGTTATGTTAGTTCTGTTGTTAGTCCTGTTGTTTAAAAAATATAAAGTTATGTATTATGTTGTTGTGAACTAATAGTGTCAATATATAAAGTTATGTAGTTATATTGTTGTGAACTGATAGTATCAATATATAAAGTTAAAAGTTTTTTGCTGGATTGAAAAATATAGTAATTGTGTCAATATAATGTGCTGGATTGAAAATGATTTTGGAAAAAAAATTAAAAGACAGCGTTTTTTTTAAAAAATGCCATAAAAAACCTGTTTATACAAACAAGCGTTATTTTAAAAATTCCATTTACAACGTTTAAAAAAATGCACCTGTTACAGCGCTTTTTTGAAAAAGCGATGTAAAACGTGCATAAGAATGAACCTATTACAGCGCATTTTCAAAAGAGCGTTGTAATAGGTTATTTAATTATGTGAAAGCGCAAGTCTTTTACAATACTTGTCAAAAAAGCGCTTTTAAAGCTATGTAACATAAGGAGGTGGGAGTGCTATATTTTAAAGAATTTTTTTGGAAAAGCGCTGTAAAACATGCATAATAATGCACCTATTACAACACTTTTTGAAAAAGCGCTGTAAAACCAGTACATAAAGTAGCGCGTTTTTAGAAGGGATTTACAACGCTTTTTATTTTATAGAGCGCTGTTGTATCTTTTTAAAGCGCTAGATACTACATCGCTTAATTTTTTGATAAAATGTTGTAAATGGCTTAAAAAAAAGTGCTATAAAATCCTATTTTTCGCGTAGTGTGACATCCACTACTGCTGAAATAGTTGGTTGCGTTGGCTTTTGTTTGATATGGGTATCTCTCTTTCTGAGACAACTCCAATGCACTGCGATAACAAGACTTTCATGAACACACCAAACACATTGAGATTGATTGTCATCTTACTCGTCATCATCTTCAGCATGGAACCATTACTCTACCGTTTGTCTCTTCTTCTTTATAGATTGTTGATTTGTTCACAAATATGCACTCTTTTCCTTTTTTTTTCTATGTTTATGTTAGATTATCATTGTTAACAATTAGTACAATGTAACTTAAGATACCAACTTTTTATGAGATGAAAGTCGACTACAACATTTTGGTGCTACGACAACGCCTAATTTTCAAGGGTAAAGAAACCGTTCTCGTAGAGTTAAATAGACAACAATTTTTATATTTCGTTCTAGTAGAACATGAAATTTTATAATTTCTACAACAACACTAAAAAACTGTTCTCGTTGTTTATTGATATATTTACGCAATATTTATTCACCATTGTTCTTTAGTTTTAAAAAAAGTTGTTCTTGTAGCCACACATTTCATGAAACAAAAAACTCTTTATTGAGTTAATTTCTTATACCGCGAAATATATTTCCTAAAACAAATTCCTTCTCATTTTCCTTCTCTTGAAACCCTATCAAAGATTTTCAGCAACAAAGCCTTCTCATTTTGCCTCTCTTGAAACCTTATCTCAGATTTTCAGCAACCTTCACTCATTTTTCACTTTCAGCAACCTTAACCCTTACCCATATATTCTTTTTCTCTCTCACGTAAACCATTTCTCGCGCAACCCATTCATTGTCACGCAACCCATTCTCTGTCGCGCAACCCATTCTCTGTCGCGTAACCCATTCTCCCTCGCGCAACTCAACATCGTTCAAGCTCTGAGTATTTTTGCATCTTGAGAGATTCACCATCTTTTTGCTATGTATTTTGTATCTTTGATCTGCTATTAGATTTATTTTTCCTACATTAGAAGGGTGATAAAACACAAACCATTAAAAATTTCCCTTGGTTCTAATAATCGAACTAGGTTGTTATAGATTAGACGAGAGATTTGCATAGCAACACAAATAAAAGGTGCTATGAAATGGTTGATTAATTTTTCGCATATTTCACTGGAATCCTATTTTATTTTCGCAGATTTCTCAAATTCACTAGAATCCTAATTTTTCGAATCCAAATTCTCAAAGGCATCCTGCCTCACAAGGTAATAACTTGAACCCTCCCATGGTTTTATTTGAAGTTTGGATTTGTCTTATGTTTTAGCTAGAGTATATTTCTCATCTTTAATCGATCTCTATAAATTATCAATTTTTCTCTTTTTGGGTTCTAAAGTTATTAGATTTCAGAATCTTTAGTTGCATTTGTTGTACCTTTTTGTGGGTTTATAGTTTATGGTAATACTAGTATTTGAAGAATTTATTTCTAGATAGTGTTACATGAAGTCGCGAATGTTTGTGGGTGCTGAGTTTATGCTAAAAATTTGAGAAAATCAAATAATAGAATGTGATAAATAAGAAAGCATATTTTAAGATGTTAACAATGAGTCAGTTATGCTAGACATAGCTAAGCAGGGTGCATATAGTGTAAATTTAGTTTTGGGTAGATGGATTTCTTTTGTTTTTGCCAAATTGGCTCACTGAGTCACTGGTTTCTTTTCAGGAGGAGATCTTGTTCTACAAAATAGATGTTTTATTTCTACCAATATTTTCTTCTTCCGTTGTTATAAAGGAAAACAAAAATGAGTACTTTAAAAGGACATTGATCAAACCTGAAATTTATACAATAATTATTAAGAATTAATTACAAAAGTACTCAAAACTAGTATCAGATTGGTAGTAACACTTCATTTGCATAACAACCGTAAACTTATTACCTTAAGTAAATTTATTAAAGGAATTTGAAATTTTTGTTTGATTAGATTTGAGAATATTTAATTGCATGTTGTAACTTTTTTGTGGGTTTATAGTCTATTGCTATGGTTCTTTTTCTGCTAAATTTGCTACTGCTATCAACTGCGATAGTTTGATAAAATTACATTGATAATTTGGTCTAAACTATGAATTGGCAGCATCATGAATTTGCATTGATAATTGGCTGCATTATGAGTGTTAGTTTTAATTGTCATACTTTTATCCTTTTAGAAAACTTTAGCTTTGTATAACTGTTTAACCCTGAACATGATTTTTAGTTGCATGTTAGAAATCAGTATTGCTACCATTAATTAAAGCAGTAAGAGAACTTATGATTTTTGTTTTCTATGTTCATACATGATGATATAATATTGTTATCGAACACCATATACTAACATTAATATATTAATAAGTTACTCAATGTATGTCATGATATAATACTGTTAGAATTATTATTATTTAGAAATTATACTGTTAGTTTTATTTATTGTCAGCTTATTCTCTTTGTTTTGAAGTATACTTTACATTTAAATTGATTCATCTGGAAATGGTTATGTATGGCTCTCACATACATGTGTCATGGTTTGACTTTTCAATCATATTTATAGACTTTAACATTTTATCATTTACTCATGATTTTACTTATTGAATATATTATTTTTATTTTGTAGATGAATGATGGTGATACCAATGATGAATTTCAACATTTTTAAGCACAAGATGAAGAAATAGATGTTGATACCAATGTGTATTTGTGTATTTGACATGAAATAAATAATCGCGATTACTTGTTTTTCTAAAAGAAATAAATGTAGACTAATAAAACCGCAATTTTGGCGAGATTGAATTTAATGTTTGACTTCTGTGTAGTAAAGTATGAAACTTTATGGGATATATGATAAAAAAACGTTAACTCTTATTATGTATATTAGTTGGAGTGTGAATTTTATTGTTATATATGTTAAAGTGTTAATTTTTATCGCCTATATGATATCAAGTTTTTATCTCTATGTGTATGTGGTGAAAGTCATATAACTTTTATCATTATATGTCTATGAATATGTGATACTCATGATATGGGTGTGTGTATGCGTTCTTCATGATGTGTGAATAAGGTGATGATTTTAAAAAAAAAGTGATTTTTGAATGTACATCACATAATTCTTAGTGGGTTGTGTGGGAATATATCTATTTCATACTACATCTTCATGTCATGGCATATGCATCTTCGTGGAAGTTGCCTTAGTGGCAGGTTTTTCCCCATTTGTATGGGTGATATTTTGTGTGGAAGTTACCTTAGTGGCATGTTTATTCTCCCCATTGGAATGGGTGATTTTCTATGTGGAAGTTGCCTTAGTAGCAGGTTTATATCCGGATCATGTAGTTTTAAGAGCATTCATCATGCATATGTTTTGAGATACAATTTACCGGTTTGCTGGAATATATCTATTTGATAATATATCTTCATGTCATGGCATATACATCTTCATGGAAGTTGCCTTAGTGGCAAGTTTTTTCCCATTGGTATGGGTGATTTTCTGTGTGGAAGTTACCTTAGTGGCAGGTTTATATCTAGATCATTTAGTTTTAGGAGCATTCATCATGCATATGTTATGATATACAATTTACTGTTTTGCACTTTTTTTTTTAAATTGGAAGATTTTACGTTTATGTGTTTTGTGTTATTCTTCTATATGTCTTGCTTTGGTTTGATGTGGATGATGGAAAAAAACTAACTCTTACAACAACATTTTAGGTACTAATGAGTTCGAGGAAATTCAAGAGTAGTTAATGAGTATTGACATGTGGCGAACGTGGGGTAAAAATGGATTTTTCTTTAATGTTGATTTTGTAATAATGGAATTGTGCAATATTTTTAAATACGGAAGTGGTTCCCTTCCGTTAAGAATAATTGTCTTCCCTTTATTTTAATTTTGAATAAATATTTTCTTAATGGTATTAAATAACATTATTGTTACTAATTATGTAAAATGAATAAATGTAAGTATTAAAAAATAGGTTCATAAACTTCTCTAAGAAATAAGTATTTTTTTTTAGTAACGTTTTGGATTAAAATTCCGGCGCATTATAGTTATAATGTGATATTTTTTCTTGGATGTTTGAATATACCATGTTGTGTTATGATACAATTCTATTATGATTATTTGTATGTTCTTATTACATATATTATACTATAAACATGATTTCAAAACTCACCTCATTCATTATCGATGTTTTGACTGTCTTGGCTATGCATTTGCCAAATCACATATGGTACAGGTGCGCATATCTTGAAGTTCAAGTTTGGGAGAGGTCTCGATCTAACATGTGATACTAGAAATAAGATTTATATATTGTATTTTACTTATTTAATTAGAAACTAATTTTTGTAAGAAAATCCTATTAGTACTAGTTGTTTTTGGAATTAAATTAGGAAATTATAGCTATAGCAAATTTATTGAGATCGCATTATTTTATTTGAAGAATAATGTTTGAAGTGTTGTATGTGTACCTTGAGAGATGTGATGTAAAAGTTTCTATTTATTTTGGAAATAGTTTCCATTTTTCTGATGAATTTTTTACAAAATTTAGTATAAATTATTATATATATTATCCTTAAAACCCTACTTCTAGCTTTCTCAAAAATTTGTTTAGACAATTGTCCCACTTGAACTTCAAGATTCTTTTTTGAAGTCGCATGAACTTTGTTATCCTATTCTTGCTTTTCCCATAAATTATTTTCTAATTGCATAAATGACAAATATTTGCCACCTCAACCAAAAAGCTTACGTGTACATCTTCATAGAGAGTTTCCTTACTAAATTTTTAGCTTTTTCACAAATTTTATACATCATCTACTATCTTATACTATCTCCTATTTAAATATTATTTCATAATGTCTACTCAAATTTTTCTAAATTAATTCCATATTATTATTTCATAATGTCACATTATTATTTCATAACGTTTGTCCAACATCTTTCACATTAATTCTATGTTATTTTAAAAAATTAATATGAAGTTTTATGTCTCATTTGTCAAATGATTATTAATATAGTAGTTATATCAATAATATATATTCAATTTTATCAATCTTATTTATAAAAGAGAAGTATCAAACAATAATATATATTTAGCTTTATATCAATAATATATCTTCAATTTTATCAATCTAATTTGTTGAAGAGAAGTACCCAACAATAATATATATTTAACTTTATATGAGTGTTATTATTGTATTTTCGAGAGAAAATTATTTTGACATATATTATTCTACATCTTCAAACAATTTCTACGATTAGTGGCTTTCAACACAATTATTTTCAAAGAAGTAAATATATTTGAAAAGTTCTTATTATATATTATTATTATTATTATTATTATTTAGAATTTAATATTATGTATAACTATTAATGTGCCATGAGTTACAAATTAAAGTACAATTAATATATAATTTTCTTCATAAAAAACTAAAATAGAGTAATAAACCATTTTTATCTCTTTTAATTGATCTCATCTACGACATGAAAATATATTGACTACTCAGAAGACAAAAAAGATTGTCCATATTATATTTTTCTAAAAATATTTTGAAAATAAATTTAGATTTGACGGCACAATAAAAGAGCATGACTAATTTGATTTTGCGATAAATAATTACATATATTAATATTTATTAAAATACTTTTAATATTTTTAACACTAAATATAATTTATAAATTTTGTTTGTAGGATGATAATCACTGTAGATTTTTAATACTAAATATATTAATTAATTGCAATTACGTTATACAAAATATTTTGCATATTTTTAAATGTGTGTTTGTCAACTTATATATAATAACTACTCAAATAAACTCAATTGAAAAAATACTCTACAAAGAAATGAATAAATTGTATTATTTTTAAAAAATTTAAATTTTATTTACAATACTGCTAATATGTTAAAGTCTATATATATTATATTATTTTTTGAATTTTAAATTTTTATTCACAATACTACTAATATATTAAAATTTATATATCCCGTGCAACGCGCGGGTTATATTCTAGTTATCCTTAAAACCCTACTTCTAGCTTTCTAAAAAATTTGTTTAGACAATTGTCCCACTTGAACTTCAAGATTTTTTTTTGAAGTCGCATGAATTTTGTTATCCTATTCTTGCTTTTCCCATGAATTATTTTCTAATTGCATAAATTGATTAAGAGTTTCTTCCAAAGAAGGCCCCTTATTTGATTGTTGAGCCTGCTGATTTGACCCTGACCCATAATTCTTCTAAGAGAAATTATGATGATACCTCCACCCCCAAATTGTGGGTGTTCGATTATGGGTTACTACCTTGATGTTGATGGTTACCTATATAATTTACCTCTTATCCCTTTTTTGGGATACATTCACCATATGCATAACTTGCACCACAATAGTTACACCTCATAATCTGTTGAGCAAGAGTTTCAATATTTTTATAACCTCTACTAGGAACTACCTCTATCTACTTTGTTGGCTTGTCTATTTATGAAAACATAGTTGGTGTCCACTTCAAGAAAACATTTTCTCTAAGCCCATTTATCATGTTGTACCTAAAGATCCCCCAACTGAGGCATCCGACATCATTCTTGTTATAGACCTCAAAGCATGACATAATGTCTGCATTAACGTGAATTCATTGAATCCATGCCCTAGACATCTCTTTACCAACAATTTATACCTCTCTCGTGCATCATACAAATTTTTCAGCATTGTTTTGTTCAACACATGTGATCTCTCAGCCTTTTTCTAAATGAAGTTAGAGACTAGAAAATATTTATCAATAAATTTTTTCTCCAATTCATTCCATGAGTTCATTATTCCTGATGGAATGGACGAAATTGAATTTTTCACTCTTTTGGTCAAGGTGAAGTGAAACATCCCTAACAATTTGGCATTAAAGTTCACAAAAACTGTCCATTCTTGAGGGCACTTAGCATATTGAAGAATTAACTTCATAGGGAACTATGCCTGTCATGAAATTCATGTGTGATCTGCTCCGTATTTTGGATATTCTACTAAAATCTACAATAACACATCGAGGTGGCGGTAGCGGTGGTGGGTTCATATATTTCATTTGTGCTTGTTTGGCATCTCTCACTTTCTTCCTGTTTAGCTTTACAGTTTTTTTATTTCAGGAACGTAAAGTAATTTCTCTAAAGTTTCACCCTACATGCACAATTCAGAAAAACCTTTAACAGTAGCGAATTTTAGCAATAAAAATAAAAGAAATCAGCTGATTATTGTTTTGTATTATAGAAATTAAAAAACCTAAAAATTTAAAATATACCTTAAGTATGACTTATTAATCAAGAATCTACGACAACGACACTAAAAACTTGATGAATAATTGACAAGTGTATCATAAATTTCACAAGTTAATAAAAAAGATTGTATCCACAAACATTGTAATAGATTTAAATTGCAACAATGTGAATTACATTTAGGTGATTAAAGGGTTTATAATTGGTTGTTTGATTGCAAATCAAGGAAAATTATTAAATCCACTAATTTAGCGTCAAGTTATTATAGTTACATCAAATTAACATATTAGATGAAGATAAACTCTTTGGGTCAAAATTCTTTATTTTTTATAACAATGAACTCTAATTCTTTAGGGGATCTAACTTGTTACTCAAAGCATTAAAGTTTGCTGAAACACATGTTAATACTATATATTCTTATATAAAATATTGAAACATAAATAATAATTCTAAGTCTGGTTATTACCAACTATTTTCCGATAGCGAAGTATATTGTAAATCCAATTTGTTAATGGTAAACCTATCAAAAATATTAAGAATAGGAATTGATGATTCAAAACAATCATTTTAATTGCATAAACACTATCTAGGATTCATAACTACATAGACTTAAAAGATGATCATCTACATCATAATCAAAAGGAAATTTAATTCATGATTAAGAACATAGAAAAAATGAAGAAGATAAAATTACACATAAAAAAGATAAAATGTATCTTCAATTCTTGTCTCTAATGTTGAAATCTATAAGTGCTAGACACTCTGAAACATGTACAATTGCTCCTCCTAATACCAAAACTTAGAACCCATGTCTAAAACATGGAAAACCCTTAAATAGGTTGAAAAATTTGCATCCTTCCCCCAAGCAAGCCAACATTTAAGAAGGCTTAATTAATTGCAGTTTTTTTTACGAATAAGAATAAAATTGTTGAAAAAAATGATTAAAATAAAAAAAATGTATAATTTTTACAAAAAAAATTAACTTTGACTTTGTATTAATTTATTTCTATTATATATATATATAATTTGATCTTATTATAATTTGAGTTTTAGAAAATAAATAAAAAGAAGTGTCAATATTCTTCTAACCATTTCTAAAAGGAAATAGTAAATGCTTCTTCTAACAGTATTCGAACAAAAAAGGGAAAGAAAACAAACAAAAATAAAATTTAAAGATCTAATCCAGTCCATCTCAACAAAAATATAAAAAGTTTTCTGTGAACAATTTAAAACGATAAAATAATAAAATACAATAATGTTGTAAAAAAAAAAAAGAATATACAAAATAGTTTAATCAATTCTGAACAGAAACGATCTATTCCAACACTTTTGTTAAAACTAATGGGTAGATAAAAAAGACAGATACGTGAACTACTATAAATAGTGTCATTGAATCAAGGTTTCATCTTTTCGCTGTAATGCTTATGTAAGACACTTCTTTATCTTTATATATATATATATATATATATATAAAAGAGTATAAATATATATCTATAAATCGTATAGAGTTAAAGGCAATAATGACTAGAGTGGTTATCACTAGCATCATGGCAGCAAGTGGCGGATTAATCTTTGATTATGACCATGGTGGATCAGATAATTAATTTCCATCATTTTTTTTATACAAAGTGTACATTTTTTTGTTAATAATTATTGGTTTCATAATAATATGTTTTTGAATTAATAAGCCGTTGGTTTAATTTGAAAATGGGGTTTTGATATATCGGTTTTGTTGTTAATTTCTCTTAATTTTGATATTAATTACAATAAAGAAAAGGGTTTATTTTATTTTATTTTATTTTTATTTTAATCTTGGAAACAATGTAGCCAAACAAACAATTATGAACTAGCCCTAATTATGTAACCCTAACTAATTACATAGTCTTAACTAACTCAGCCAAATAAACAAATACGAATCATTAAAGAATTGAAAGAGGAAAAAGATGGTTTACTAGTTGAAAGTTTGAAGAATAAGTGAATATGATGGATGAAGGAGTTGCAGCGATGCCGACAGTGAAATGATAAAATTAAGTTACTTAAAAGTTAGAATGATACGTAATTGTATAATTATTAGATGTTTTTTTGGTGTACTTTATCATATATATATATATCATAGGTAAAATAATTACATTATCCTAAAGTTAGAAATGCTAAGAAAAATAAACATCCCAACCTTCTCAAAAAATGTTAAAAGTGAATTATTTTTAATCTTTTGTAATTTCCACGCACGCGTGCGTGTGTGTCTTTTGTGCCATCCTAAATCTCAAAATAATATATATAATAATTTATATCATAGTTCTATAAAATTTGCAGCGGATAAATAAAAATATATTTCCAAGAAAATAAAAATATTATATTGAATTTAGAATATCACGTTTCTCAAAAATAAATATAAAAACACTTTAAACTTATTTTATCCATTAAAATAGTGCAATCTCGATAAGCTTGATTTAAGTATAATTACTTGATTTAATTCTAAAAACTTACTAGTACTTTTAAGGTTTTTGTACAAAAATTAGATTTAAATTAAATAAGTAAAATATAAATTAAAACCCTTATTTCCGGTAACACCTATTAGATCGTGATTCCTCCCAAACTTGAACTTCAAGACTCATTAACCTGTAATAACTACGATTTCGCAAACGCGGGGCCCAGCGAGTGAAACACAAACAACGAATGAGGTGAGTTTCGAAATCATGAGTATAATACAAGTAAGAAGAACACGAAAACAATCATAATAGGACCGTATCATTACACAAATATTCCATCAAGAAAATATCACATTCAAAGGTCAAAATCACTCAAGGAAAATCATTAGATTTCATTGTAACATCAAATTATCACAATGTGGTACCATTCTAACTCTGAAGTACTTGGTTAGGAGGTTTGATACTATGCCACCATCCTGGTGGACGGACAATTCAAATTGACCCTGTCCTTATAAATCCCCTCAACTCAACCCGAGACACATATACGTGACACTCAAGGTAAATGTGTGTTGCATGGTAGCTCATGACATTTGGAGCGCTACCTCCAAGTCACCTAGGAATTCCCCACCCGAATACCTCAAAGGTCTAACAATATTGCCTTAAGGCTCGACAGCAGACCGCCACGATCAGGATCATTCAATTGTACTTCCCTGGAATCACTAGGCTTATCAGACCCTACCTATATGATGACAAAATAATCTTCACTTCACAATTTCTCAATATTTATTTTTCTCCCCTCGTTGGCCTATGATACTCCATTAAGATCGTCATCTCAAACACAAATTAAAATCACAATTATTTCACAACTATGGGGTTACTTCAATATTCTAATAAAAAATTCACAACATCACTATCATTAATCATATCCCATCACATAAACTCATCACAAATTTATAGCATCACTATTATCAACCATACATCATCACATAGGCTTGTCACAAATTTATAACATCGTTACTATTAATTGTACATCATCATAATCACATAAACGTATCAAAATAAATTCATTTTATTATCACATCATATAAACACGTCTAATCAACACATATACATAAAATTCATTCAACATCTAATATCACAATAATATCAAATATCACACATTTAATAAAAATAAATCAAACATCACAACAAATCTAATACCACACATTGAACGAAGTTAAATCAATCAACACCTTATAAATATTTCTATGCCATATTTTAATCTCACAATTCCCATATTTTATCATTAATTAATTTATCACTCAAAGGGCTACTACCATACGTAGCGAGCCCCGAATGAATCGTTGGGAAATACGGTTTTTCCGTTCATCTCAAATTATATTGTACTCGTGAATTCAAACGGTCTCTCACCCCTTACCTTATTTTGATGCTTTCACACACGAATACGATTCCACGAGCAAACAAATTTTTTTCATTGACTCTTTGTCCTTCAATCGATCTAACTCGACAGTTTATGGGTAAATGTTAAAAATAAATTATGAGAAGATACTCTAAAAACTAAATTCGAAATTCGGTCAAGGAAAATTACCATAAATCAGAAACTCAACCAGTAGATAATATAGTCACTTTTGACACGGTATTTTTGGCGTTGGTTTCACTCAAATCGGACTTACGATGAATGAGAACGGTGAAAAATAACGAATTCTACAAACGAAGAAGTTGGGTATTTTAGAGAGAAATTGAGGTTGTTAAAAATCTAGAAAATTATGTTTAATTGACGAGTTAAATAAATGAAATAATATACTCAAATTTGGGCAAAAATGGATAAAGTTTTCTGGAACGGTTATCGATCAACAGTGTCAAACGATAGGGTTATTGTTGTGTTTCCTCTTTGGTTTTACGGCTGCTCTTCCAACTACCTTCCCTTTTTTTTTTTGTCTTATTTTATTAACAATTAGGGTTCATACATGAATCAAACCCATTGGTCACCTTTTAGGATTTACTAGTTTTATTTTATTTTATTTTTTAAAAATACAACCACATTAATAAAGCATTATTATTATTTCAAAACTAATAATTTATAAATAAAAATAATTAATCTTTTAAAATATATTAATAACCAAAAATCTCATATTTAAGATAATCCCTATAATAATATTTATTTTTTCTCAAATACTCAAATTAAAATATTGTCATCATTAGAGAATAGTCGGAATTATAAAATAAATAAATATAACATCAACACTTTTTATTAATTACTAAATCTTAATAAATATATATAAAATCACAATGTCATAACATGTAGAAAAAATTAAAGTAAATCAAACACAATATCACTACTATCTCAAGATAATTATTTATAAAAAAAATATCTAAAAATAGAAAATAATTATAAATAATTGAAATATAACTATGTGCATACTTAACATCACTCAAGTGCACCTAAAAGTATTACATTAATTGGGTACACGTAAAATCGTATAAAATATTTTTCTTTAAAATATATATATTACACTAAAATACTATTATTTATTAAAAATATATCAAATAATAAAATATAATATTTATTATTTATATCGCTCATGTAATCTAAGATTTATAAAACTAGCACATCATAGAAATCACCTATATAACAAAAATTAGTCAGGAAATTTATTATCATATATTCTAAAATAATTTTAATATTAAATTAATTATTTAAAATCATACATAACTAATAAAATAGTTTAATATAAAATTTAGAGTGTTACATATTTTAGTAATTGTCGTGATTTATTATTTAATTCATACTATTCTATGTATAATTCAATTAAATAAAATTTTATCACACTCAATTTTACCTAAATAATTATAACCTTTATTTTAATTTAATTTTTTTGATGTGACAATTAAATGGACACAATTTATGACGTGATTATTTCCTAAATGGACTATTTTCTCTTTTGTTTATTGGATTTATTTCGATAATCATGAAATTGATGTGTTAGATATATTTGTTTTATTTTGTTATGTGTGACTTGCAGTTATATTCATGTCTTGCTTGATTTATTTTAGTTGATAAAATATTAGTTGAATTATTTAATTAAAATTTGAATTTATAGAAGTTATATTGTTTGTTAGTTTTATTTTCGACCAAATAAGTATTCATTTCAAGAGACAATATAGTTAGTGAAACACATCCTCATGTATAAGTGTTTTGAAAATATTTTTTTTAATCCATATTTAGTATAAAAAAAAATAGTAACTTGACTCATTCTTTTACTCTTCTTTGTCATAATGTAACTTTATGTCTTTGTCTCAATCAATTAAGCGAGGAGATAATGTACATCCCTTTTTGACACCACGCACCCACTTCTCTCTCCTCCTCAATACCTTTAATTTATTTTTGAAATGAAGATCATAAATTTAATTATGAGTTTTTTTTTTGTGTGCAATTAAGAGAAGACAACAAAAAGACTATTCTTTTTTTTATATCTCATGCATTCCTATATCTTAAACCAAAATTATGAATTTATTTTAATTTTCTAAAAAAGTAAATCTATGTTTAAAAATTAAAAGAGTGATGTGAGACCTTCTAATTTATTTATTTAATTAAAAGGGTGATGTGACACTATGCAATATATGGTGAACTCTACTAGTTAATTATAATTAACTCATACACATAAATACACATGATTTTGGAATAGTAATCATTGGTAGCATAATTTGGAATTAAGTGAACTTCAATTTTAGACAACAAATGTAATATTACAACGTAAATAGCTATTGAAACTCCCTTATTTTAAGGATCTCATGTATGCTTCTTATGTTTATACATTTTCATTAGGCCATCTTGTTGCCACACCTATTTATCATTCAGTACACTCCTAAAATAATTTTCTAAGTCGTAAATCCCAATATATATCCGTGTTGAATTCATTCTTACCTCATGAGCTATTTCTCGTGTGAATTTACACGTATTAAAAAAGAAAGGGCCTAAGGTAAAGCTTTTCTCTATGTAGAGTTAGGCTAGATATTAAATTAGCAGTTGGTAGGATATCGATATAATGTATGGATGTCTTAAAAGAAAAATATTGATTTTATTTTTGTTGTAAAGAATTTAAATATAATGCTTTGATTGTTTCTTTTGAGTAATACATCTATCTTGATGAATTTAATTATAGAGTTCAATTTTTATTGTTTTACCTTGATAAATATTGTAGTGAAAATATTTAATGCATTAAGAGAAGAGAACAAAAAGACTATTCTTTTTTTTATATCTCATGCATTCCTATATCTTAAACCAAAATTATGAATTTATTTTAATTTTCAAAAAAGTAAATCTATGTTTAAAAATTAAAAGAGTGATGTGACATGCATTATTCGTTTTAGAGTACTTAATTATAAAGTTATAATTTTTATGATGATATCATTAGTAATATGTTTGTTATGATGTATTTTATTTGAAGTCTTGACTTTTTGAGTATTTTAAATTTAAAAGTTGACTTTTATGAACAATATATGTGTCTTGAGAAAAATAATGAGAATTTTATATATTTAATTTTGACAATATGAGAAAATTGATTATTTTAATGCATTAATCTATAGTTCATTCTTATGCTTAAATGAACAATAATGAAGAAAATTTTATAGTGAAAGGAATAAAATTTCTATTTGTATTGTATTCTTGGTTATATGAGTTTTAATTTTTGTCAATAAAAAGTAGTCAAATCGAATCGTATTTGATTATTAAAATCAAAGTGGTGATTTTGATATATGGATTTTGTTGTTAATTTCTCTTAATTTTGATATAAATTACAACAAAGAAAAGGGTTTATTTATTTTATTTTTATTTTAATCTAGGAAACAATGTAGCCAAACAAACAATTATCAACCACTATATGAGTAGCCCTAATTATGTAGCCCTAACTAATTACATACCTAATAAACAAATATGAATCACTAAAGAATTGGAAGAGGAAAAACATGGTTTACTGGTTGAAAATTTGAAGAATAAGCGACGACGATGGATGAAAGAGTTGCGACGATAGAGATTTGTTAAAATTAAGTTACTTAAAAGTTAGAATGATACATGATTGTATAATTATTATATGTTTTCCGTTGTACTTTATCATAAATGTACCATAGGTAAAATAATTATAGTTCAAAATAATTACATTATTCTAAAGTTAGAAGTGCTAAGAAAAATAAACATTGCAAACTTCTCAAGAAATGTTAAAAGTGAATTAGATTTAATCTTTTCTAATTTCTATGGGAATGTGTAACACTCCAATATATGTATATAACAAAAGAAGGATACAACAGCGCTTTTATGACAAACGATTTTCCAAAAGTGCGGTTGTAGAGTCATATAGAGTCATAATGTTTACATCGCTTTTGCTGAAAGCGCTATTGTAGGATTCCATAGCACTTTAAAGTTTATTAATTTTTTTTTACAACGCTTTTAAAGCGCCTTAGATATTAACATTGTAAAATGTAGCGGTCTCACATACTATTTACAGTGCTTGTTAGAGCACTTTGTAAACAAGCGCTGTAAACTATAGCACTTTCACATAATTATAGGGTCTTAAATAGCGCTATTATATAAGCATTGTAAAATGGTTTGTATTTGATAAAAATCATTCCCTTTATATAAATAAAAACATATTTAATATGTTCTTTCCCTAACCCTACAAACCATCCTGTCATCTACTGTGTGAATCATCTTCTCCTCTATTGTGCGTCTTCTTCTCGTTGAACCATCATCTACTGAGTGATTGTTGCCTCAGGTATTTCTACTTTGATAAATTGTTACCTGATAAATCATATAAAATATTACCTGATAGTAGATGGCATAACTTTGATAAATCAGTTAAATTGTTACGTGATAAATTAGTTAAATTGTTACCTGATAAATCATATAAAATCTGTTTATTTTTTAAATTTTCCAATATTAGACTATATATACTATATATTGGTATAATGTTATCAGTAGCTTATCATTTGTGCAATACTATATTCATATAGGTCATATAAAATGGACCAAAAAGGGATGTCTGCCAATCGATTGTCAAAAGAGTATGAAAATGGAGTGAAGGAGTTTGTTGAGTTTCCTATGGAGAATGCAAAAGACCCAAATCGAATCATTTGTCCTTGTTTAAGATGTTGTTTTAGAAAGTGGTTGTACTAAATTCACAAGATTGTCGGTGATATTAAAGTTGTACAACTTAAAAGCGATTAATGGATGGTTTGATAAAAGATTCACAAAACTATTAACACTCCTAAATGATATGTTGCCAGATGATAGTGAACATCCCAGTCGAACTTACGAGGCTAAATGAATTTTGTGCTCTATTTCTTGAGTTACGAAAGGATTCATGAGTGTCCTAACAATTTCATTTTATTTCGAAATGAATATGAATTACTAAAGGTCTTTCCGTAATGCAATGTCTCTTGATATAAGAAGAAAGAATCATCTACTCCAACAATAGTCGTGTGATATTTTCCTGTAGTACCAAGATTTAGGTGCATCTATCGTAGTGAAGAAGATTCAAAACACTTGACATGGCATGCAGATGAAAGAATTAGAGACAAAAAGTTTCAAAACCTATAGATTCTCCACAATGGGCAAAAATTAATCAAGAGTATCCTTATTTCGGGAGAGAGTCAAGAAATCTACGACTTGCACTTTCTGCTGATGGAATGAATCCACATGGTCTTCAAAGCATCTCACACAACACATGACATATGATTTTGTTGATTTATAACCTACCTCCTAGGTATTTTTTGGACCCAAACAACCTGAGAATGATATCGACGTATACTTGACTTTTTTAATTGAAGATTTAAAAAAAATGTGGGAGACAGGTGCGGAAGTTTATGATGGGTATAAGAAAGAATGTTTCAATTTGAGGGTTATGTTGTCCGACACAATTATTAATTTTCCAGTATATGGTAATTTATCAAGATATAGCATTGAAGGCCAGTGTGCATGTCCTATATGTGAAGAGAATACATATTATATGTGGTTGAAACATTGTAAGAAGAACATATTTCTTGGACATCGTAGATTTTTACTTTTTATTCATCAATATCGTGGGTGGAGAAATGCATTCAATGGAAAATGAGAGGAAGGTACTACTCCTTTACCACTAACTGGATATCAAATATTTGAAAAAGTACAAGGTTTGATCAATAAATTTGGCAAACCTTTTGCGGGAGAGCGTGTCAAAATTGGGTAGAAGAAAAAGTCAATTTTCTATGAATTGCCATATTGGAAGTCATTGTCTATAAGATATTTTCTCGATGTGATGCATAGTGAAAAAAAAAATGTATTTGATAGTGTTATTGGTACGTTATGCAATGTTCTAGAAAAGTATAAGGATGACATCAATGCAAGATTGTACTTGGTCGATATGGGAATAAGAAATGAATTGGATCCTGTAAAGAAAAGAAATCGCACATATCTACTTTCAAACGCTCATACTTTATTTAGAAAGGAAAAAATTGTTTTATGTAAATTTCTACACTATGTTAAAGTTCTAGAAGGATACTCTTCAAACATTAAAAATTTAGTTTGTATGAAAGACCTCAACTGAAAAAGGTTTGAAGACCCATGATTGTCATAATCTAATTGAGCATTTGCTACCAATAGATATACGTTCCATTTTACCTAAAAATTTCGACGAGCCATAACTAAATTATGTTTCTTCTTCAAGTAAATTTGTAGTAAAGTGACCGATCCTCAAAAGTTACCGACATTGCAGAGGGAAATTATTGGTACTTTATGTGAGCTTGGAATGTATTTCCAACCCTCATTTATTGATATAATGGTTCACCTTACTGTTTATCTTGTTAAGGAGACACAATCAAGGACATAATGGGAGCAGGCACAATGGTATGTTATGCACAATGATGATGAGGTTTAACCGTATGTTACAATACACATGGATATGTTATCTAGTTTGAACATCAATAGGAATCAAAATTGGATAACACAATAGCACAATCGAAGTTTTATAACATGGCTAAAAAATCACATTAACTCAAAGTTTGATATAGACCCCAGTTCAATTTCACAAAGATTGAGGTTGCTAGCAAATGGTTCGAGTTTACGTGTCTTTTCTTACACCAATTATGTAACTAACGCTACACATTTTATACCAAAGAATAAGATGATCAAACTACTATTCAAAATAACGGAGTCATTCTCTGAACTGAAGTGATGCATATCTCAATTGCAAAAGACAAAAACTCAATATATACAAATCTATCAAATTTTGGGGTTATCGAGCACATATGGGAGTTAGATTACACAATGTTTTGTGTTCTCATATTTGGTTGCAAGTGGGTCGATAATAATAATGGCGTTCAAATTGACGAGTCAGGATTCTTGCTTGTCGAATTTAGCGTTGCAAGCTCAACAAGTGTTTTAAGTCACTAATCCTGCTAATGATAAGTGATGATAACAATAAAGATGATGATGTTGGTAATGATATTTTCTTTGTGACATCACAAACACGTGAAATTGATTCAACTGATGATGATTTATATCTTAGAGATGATTATGATGAGGGAATTCATATTAATCCATTGTTTCGTATCATTAAGGGTCAAACAAATGTGAATCCCACCAGGAAAAGAAGAAGGGCATCTTAAGGTGTTTAAGTGTTTTGTATAAGCCTTGCAATCTGAACTCATCATGTAATTTATATTAAGTTCATGTAATTTAAGTGTTTGACCTACCAGAACTAAGCAATTTAGCATTTAGCTTGAACTCTTTATTTTCTGCTTATATTGATTTTCTACTTATACTTAACTTGAACTTGAAAAAGCTATGTTTGATTGGGCATTTTCCTTGAACTTGAACTAATCCCAATCGGAATTGGTCATGTAATTTAACATTTAGCATTGATATATAGGTATTTAACTAATTATTTGGAGAGAAAAAAATCCAAATATAGGTATTTTACATAAACTGAACTGAAATTGTAATTTAGCATTTAACATTGATATATAGGTATTTAACTAATTATTTAGCAATTTACTAAAACTGAACTGAAATTGTAATTTAACATATTTAACTTGAACTGAACTGAATATAAACTTGTAATTTTACATTGCTTTTTGTCCATAAGCGTTATAAAAGGCTTTTAAAAATAAAATTACAAATAATTTACATTCCTTGTTCTATAAGCATTGTAAAAGGCTTTTAAAAATTAAATTACAAATAATTTGCAGCGCTTTTTGTCCATAAGCGTTGTAAAAGCCATTTAAAAATTAAATTACAAATCATTTATAACGTTGTAAAATGCTCATATAGGCCCTTTTATAGAGTCTTTTAAAGCACTTTTTATAGTCTATTAAAGTGTTTGTTGTGGAAGTGTTGTAATAGGTTAGGTTTTTGAAAGTGTTTTTTTGGACAAGAACTGTAAAAGGATCTTTAAGTAAACTAATAAAAAGAAACCACTTCATTTTTCTCTTCATTACGTACTGTCCCTACAAACTTAGCAATGTGAAACCTCCTCTTTTTCCTCTACATTAGGTACTCTCCATCTTCGTTACACTCCATACGAAACCTATGGACCCTCTTCTCCCTAGTCCGAACCCTCTTCACCATTATCCCTACGAACCTTTTCCATACGAACCCTACTGCAAACCCTCCAGACAAACCTTTTTCATACGTATTTATGCGCCTTTTTCTCGTTGTTCCTACTTAAGAGAAGTTATAACCCTAAACTCAGTGAGTGTTGTTGTTTGGTATTGTATTTATTAATTTGTTGTTGTCATTAAATTGCATGTTGAACTTGTACTGCTACTTAGACTACTGCATGTTGAACTTATACTAAACTTATAATTTTATTGTGTGAAATGTATAGATCAATGGATTCCAATAATGATTTAGATCGTCAAAATGATGAAG
This sequence comes from Cicer judaicum, assembly GCA_037974835.1. Lineage (NCBI taxonomy): Eukaryota > Viridiplantae > Streptophyta > Magnoliopsida > Fabales > Fabaceae > Cicer > Cicer judaicum. The sequence continues at coordinate 253,388 of JBBPBS010000858.1, forward strand.
TTGTCAATAATAAGAGTTATGAAAATGAAGTTAAACATGGGGCAACTATTATGCAAAAGGTCATCAAAGCAATAATTAATGGAATTAAATTTGAGGTATACTATACTTTGTTTAGAATTTAGTTTTTTTTATCTTTTTTGAAAGCATGCACTTACTCTACGAGTTTATTAGGTGGGATGGAATCAAAGTGGCAAGCCAATTGAGTCCAACAGTTCAATGATGGTAAATTATCCTAATAACGATTGATGATTGGAGAGATAAAGCTTTGAAGGATGCTAAAGATATATTGAGGAATGATATACAAGTAACCTTTTTACGCAACTTTTTTGTTACATATAATTTTTTCTATTGATATACTTTTACTCAAACTATATCTTTATTTGGTTGGCAGTCGGCTTTTAACGTTGATGAAGTGAGAAAAAATTATGTGCTTAGAGTTATCGGAAAAATACACAAATGGTTTAGATATCATTTTTCAAATTGCTACTCAAGAGATCGTGATGGAAATTTGAATGTTGAAGCTTCGAAAATATGCAAACACTACATATCAAATGAAGAATAAAGTGCTTTTGTAGCTAAATCTGTAGACCCCTCTTTTGTGGTAATATTAATTTATTAGCATTTTTATTATATTCTATTCATAGCGTATTTTTTTTACACGTTCTTTATTTTTTTATATATAGAGTATAAGTATAGAAAATCGCGAGAGACCAAATAATCCAATGCATCCATACAAAAAATCGCATATGGGGTATGCACGTTTAAAGCAAAAAATTGTATGTAAACATCACTTTTATATAATGAGGTAGATAATAAACTATAGTTTCAACTAATATGTTGTTTATGTCTTAATGAATAGCTTCAAGAGACGAAATCCGATCAACCATTAGGTATTCATATTTTGTGGAAGGAGACTCGTTTGAATAAAGATAGAATAGTTGATAATGAAAGTGTTCAACAAGTGATAGAACAATGTGTAAGTATATTATCACTTTAATATTTTTAATATTGTCTTTTAAAATTGATATTTAACTTGTCTTTTTAATACTACATGTATTTTAGGAGAATCTAGAACAATGTTCTAAAAATCTAGAGGAGAATAAACAAGTTAGTTGTAGGGACATACATGGTAAGGTATTTCATGTTCCTAAATATTTTGGTTGTGTGAGCGGTAAAGGGTTTAGCATAATTCCAAAAAGCTATTTTTGACATGAGAAGCGCACAAATCCATCTAATGAGGAAGTACTAGATAAGATGAAAATCCTAACAAAGCAAGTTGCATTTTTGGTGAAAACGAATAAGGAAAAGTAACTTTCGGAGTGTCAACGTGAAATACAACTATAGAGTGAAAATAGTAGTTGCAACATTGGTCGTAAAAATCTTTCAGAGGTAATTAATTACTAAATGACATAAGAAATTCATTCAAGCTAATTGTTTTTCATACTTATACTTATGTTTTAACTATTGATTTAGGGTGTCTCATCTTGCATGCTATATTTATCTTCCCTTACTCATTGCATGGTTGGAAAAGGAACATTGTACAATACTTTGGGAGAAGTATTACATCATACTATCCCTGTCGGTCATGTTAAAGTTTCACATGCGATTGCTTTTGAATCACTTGCACCATTGCCTAGACAACGATAGACATACGAAGTTTTTTGGAGAACAATAGATAGTTATGTGGCATTGCCTATGTCGGTCATGTTTAATTTCTATGTATGTTTAATTGTATGATTATGATTGATTATGTTTAATTCCTGATTTTCTTGATATTAACTTTAATTTTGCATTTATTGAGATTCTTACAAAAGTCTAAAGGGAATGATAAGAAGATTCCTCACAATGAATCAATCACTTCACCAAAAAAAGTTTGAAGGTTTGACATATACAACAATTGTATACGAAATGATTAGCTTACTATAATAACTAACAAACCAGTCAACCTCATTTTTTCAAATTCAAGCAAAACCTACCGAAACTATTAAGAAAGTTGATTAAAAAAAAAAAAACCCTCTGCACCGCAAATCCTCCAGAAATTAGCCGCACCACAATGCAGGTTTGTGGTAAAAATAAATCTGGAAAAATTCAAAATCTGGATCATGGAAAATCCGTTGCTGCTCATAAAATAAGTCATTCACACATTTCTTGATTTGGGTCGTGTCTTAACATACAAGAAAATGAATATGGACAACAATGATTCATGTATCATAGACATGGAGAAATGTATTTTTGGAGATGAGTAAGAAAAATTACTTGATAAAGAGCACATATATGAACTGCTCAATCATAAGGAGTTGAGAGCTACTGTCATCAGCATATACATTAGGTAATGTAAAATACTTTATTTAAGATAAAAATTACTTTTAATTACATCACTGTCACATTTATTGGTAGTTAATCTAATTTGATATTTTCATTGAAGGTATTTGTATGAAAAGTTGGCGTGCATGCAAAAATTGACAGATAGAATTTCATTCTTATCTCCCCATAAGCTATCCATAAACTTGATTCACTTAACGTAAAAAAAAATGTCGTTGATATACTTTGGCAAATAAAGAGAAGGATAAGTTGTTTCTTGCTCCATATAATTAAGGGTAATTGGATATTCTTTATCTATATCTTTTTTAATGTATGATACTTAATCAGTTGTGTAAACAAATTTGTTGTTGTAGGCAACATTGGATATTATTTGCCATGAATGCCACCTCTGAAATTATATACTATTTTATATCCACGATCATTATAACAATAGAATATCTTCGATAAATAATTAATATTCATTTATTTCTTACATATATAAATAATGTGTTTAGTAATTGAATAATAATCACATTTATTTGATAGTACTTTACAAACTTTATGCGTTCAAAGGGATGTTATAGTGTCGAAGCATGAGTCAAACAACATCATATGGATTCCATTAAAGATTTGAAATTTCATTTACAATGCATAAATATTTATTGGCGTGCATGTTTTATTTTATAGTGTCGTTGCCAAATTAACAACGTAGACTGCGACTGCGAATGCTATGTATTGTGATTCATGAATGAGATTGTTGATATGAATTAAAATATAAATCCAGAAATGGTATGTTATTTTCATTATATTTTGATTTTCAAATATAAACTATATATATATATATATATATATATATATATATATATATATATATATATATATATATATATATATATTTGATTCTATCTTATTTATGTTCAAATAATCCTGAAAGTGATCTAACTGAAATAAAGGAAGACTAGTGTTAGTATGTGATCGAAATGAAAGTTATATAATTTGTTAATAGGTGAGTTTAACATTGTAAACTATTATATATTGTATACTTTTGTGTAAACTGATCATTATTCTAATTAAGTTATTTTATTTTTTGTTACAATAGGGTAAATTAAGATATGTAACATCCTATTTTTTTTATATAATTTTTTTTTTATTTCGAATAAAATATATAATTTCCCATGTAATTTCAAACAAACAAACATATAATCTATTATTAATTTAAAATCCATCAGTATCTCCATTAGATACTTAATACTCAAATTATAAGGTTTAGAAATGTAGTAACAAAATGATAATTGACATAGACTAGAGTTCAACATAAATAAATTTCTTAAAGCTGATCACTACTACTCCTAGGATTAAATGAGATGTTCCATCTATTCTTCTGAAAACTTTCTCGATTGTGCAAGTAGATTAGGAATGTCATCTGTCCAAAAGTAAGGGTCATCTCCAAAATACTTACCAATAAATAATAAATAAATCATAAATAAATAAATAAATAAAAATAAATAAAACAGTACAATACCTACATAATTATTGGCATTATTCCATTCAAATTGCCACATATATAGTAACAATTAAAAGATAACAGTACAATGTTTACGTAATTAATAACATTAGTTCATCCAAACAACAACGATGAGGTACACTGAAAATACAAATATAGTATTATGATATTTGTATAATTAATAATAATAATAATAATAATAATAATAATAATAATAACAACAATATATCATGTTAATTCACTCAAAATGACAAGCAGGAACAAGTAATGATATAATAACATTAATTCACCCAACAACCAGAAGGCACACTGAAAATACAAATATAATATTATGATATCTATTAATCCATACAAATAACCTTACAATAGAATACCACGATATCTACATCATTAATAATATTAATTCACCCAAACAATTAAGAGTTACAGTAATAAAATAAGTACAATATCATATAATTTTTCACCCTAAAATTACCAGTAGATACATTCATGAGTATAATATTCACATCATTACTAACATTCATTATTAACATTGCCTTATCTAAACAAACACATACAATCGTATACAAATTTATCAATATAATATATATATTATTAATAACATTATTTCAACCGATTATCAGGAGGTAAAATTTAGTCATTTATCTTTATAAAACACTATCACATTTAATACAATGCATACTCAAACAGACCTTATGACTTAATCTATATGTCAATGTAATGCTTCCGGAATATCGCCTCCCCCGCAAGGGCTTAGTGGGTCCTTCCAAGCAACACCACTAACTTAAAATCCTCGCAAGGATATATAGGCTCCAACCAATTATGGACGCTCCACCACACGACTATGAATGAATGCATGAATGTGACCCCTTTAATAAATCATTAATATAATATGATACTAACTTATTAATGATATTTCACATATAACATTTACTATTCACACCTTGAATATGTTCAATACAACCATTATAACAATGTATCACATTACATTTATTTCTTACACTTTGAATATGTTCAACATAACCATGAATATAACATGTCACGCCATATTTATTTTCCAAAATTTGATAAAAGCATTTCAACATAGTATATATTTAATCTAACAATTTCTAAAATAAATACAATCATACATTCCAAAATAAATACAATCAGACAGTCCAAAATAAATACAATCATACGTATAAATATATAATTGGAGTGATGCCCTTACCGATATGAGTGTCGTTATTAAAATTCTCACGCAGCGGTCTTTGCTCCAATTGTGCTACTCTTGATGGGATGAATCACTAACTCCTTCTTGAATTCCTTCCTTTTTCTCTCTTAAACTCTTTTTTTCTATATAGCAGAGCGATTTTGGATGCACGACGTCCGTTTTATAGAAATGGAGAACGTTAAGCCAGGAGTGGGGAGGAGTGGGGAAAGTTAAGCCGAAAGTGGATAACGTGGCATTTCCACCTAAGCCATTTATTTTTAACGGGTTGTCAAATGATGCTTTTATTATTATTATTATTATTATTATTATTATTATTATTATTATTATTATTATTATTATTATTATTATTATAAACGCACTCATGTGATAGTTATTTAGAAAAACCATTAAACACTTTATGTTTGTAATCTGGCCCATGAAGAGTACACGTCCTTTTATAGAGAAACTTTAGGATTTCTAACCGTAGTCCTGATTGCGACAAATCAACATGTATTGTGATGTTTTGTATCAAATCTTCAGAGATTGGTTCACCATTAAGACTTGTCCAAAGTTGTCATCATAATTGATTATGTGTCTCTTGATACGGAGACATGAAAAATAAAGGTTACCATGATCAGATTATGTCACACAATCCTTTAGACATATCACAAATTCAAGATGTTGAGTAGAGGGTAAACAAATTTGACTTCTTCAAAGCACTAACTTTCTATTAGAGCATTTGATCATCTAGCTTTGATAAGTATGACAAGCACTTCATTGTCTGGTTGTGATAGAAAGTCAGTGCTCTAACATAAAGTCAACATTTTGATAAAAAATCAACACTCTAATAGAAAGTTAATGCTTTAATAGAAAGTCCACACTCTGATGAAAATTCAATGCTCTAATAGAAAGTCAACGCTCTTGATGGTAATTATGACATCAGTTTTATGGAAATATATGCAAAAAGATTTATATTCTAACAATATGCGCAGCAGTTTCATAAATTATAAATTTACAAAACACAAGATTACGGAAGGTCCCTAATAATCAATTCTAATGAATGTCAAACAATATCAGTTATTGATTATATGGACAGATGTATCAAAAACAATTAGCATTCAAGATATTGATTTTCATGCAACCATGTTAAGACAATTAGTCATGCAAAGATATTTATCATAGAATCTTTATCATGCATTCAATCAATATCAAGAACACAATTATTGTAGAAATTTAAACGAGATAAGGGAAAGAAAAGTGTACGCAGATATTTATACTGGTGCAGGCATTTTGTGACGACTTACATCCAGTCCTAAGATCAAACCCGATCTTAGCCTTTCCAATAGAACTTCTTAGAATCAATTTACAGATTTTACACAGCGCCTCGCCTCAATCTTAAACTATTCTCCTTGTTCTATCTTTCCTTCCCTGAATTTTCGAGTTTAAATCCCATAAACTCTACCAAGAATACAGTTAAGTGTCTTCTTGTTAACAGCCCTCAACCTCGAAGATCACCACCAGTTGTAACTGGATTTTCTCGAAGTAATTGGGTTATAGTATTTGAATTGCAGAAATTGAAATAGATCAAATATACAAAGTTCTTGATCTTCATTCTTCTCAAAGCTATCTTTCTCAATTTTGTCTTTTTCAATCGTTGTTGATCACCAATGTAGATTGTTTAAGGCTGAAAAAGATATTCAAAGCAATATCAGTTGAGAAAAGATTTGTAGTATTGTGTATGTTGTGAAGGTGTATTATCAAAAATGTTATTCACAAGTTATAAGAAGAAATGAGTGAATGCAGTTTATATAGTTTCAGGAAAAACAACATATGAACCGATTTGGCCAATCGATTTCTTAAAGTTATAAAGCACCCTAATCGATTTGTCCAATCGATTTCGCGAATCTTGTTTTTCTTGAATCTTGAAACTGCATATACTAATCGATTTACCTAATCGATTAGTTTACCTGAGTTCTTCAGACTTGGATGGATGTTCTTGTTTGAATCGATGTGCATAATCGATTTGTGGTGTTTTGTTCCAACAACGAGATCAAAACAATCGATGTACTCAATTGATTTAAACATGTACATCATCCTTAATCCATCTCTGTTTCTAAAAACATTTGTACCAATCGAGTTGGTCAATTGATTTCACTGGTTCCAGAGACACAGTGATTTTCAGCAATCAATTTGCCCAATCGATTTGACAAGTTATAGAGTTGATTTAAAAACTTCATAATCGATTTGTCTAAGCGACTGTGGATTTAAGTCTGAAGCCCTTTACATTGTTTGGTTCATTCAATCGATTTACCAAGTCGATTGATGCCAAACTGATTTCAACAGAAGTATGTTAGTGGATTGTGCTAATCGATTGCGTATGTCTCAGACCAAATTCATTCTGGGTAAATCGATATGGGTAAATCGATTTGTCCAATCGATTTGCTCATTATTGGTTTGGCTCTGTGACATTCGAAATCGATTATGCCAATCGATATACACAATTTAAAATACAGATATGATTGGCTCAATTGATTTGCCAAATCGATTGGATTGCAAGGCAGACTACTGACTTGCACATTTTAGTTTCAGTAAATGTACCAATCGATTTGTGTAATCGATTAAGCAATCAGTTCAGTCCTGGTGAATTAACCAATCGATTTGCCTAATCGATGTAAGGCTGACTGGCTCTCTGACTTGCACAATTCATTTTCTAATAAATGTACCAATCGATTGGATCAATCAATTGATATCATACTTGAATGTGCAAATCGATTGTGCCAATCGATTGCTTAATCCCAGACTGCATAATTTCATCCAACCCTGTTACAGAATCGATTTGCTTTTGAATCTTCACGCTTTTGTTGATTTCTTAAGTTCCAAGCAATTATCTCAAGTTTGTAGGGTTGAGTTGTTGTTCCTGAAATTTTTCTTAGTTTACAATGTTAGATTTATTTAATGATGTATGTTTGTCAATAATATCAAAAACGAGCATATGTCCAACAATCTCCCCCTTTTTGATTTAAGTGACAAACATGCAATTTTAACTTGAGAAATATTTCAAAGAAGCACAATATAATAACGACAGTCTAGTGAAGCTCCCTCTAAATCTGAGTATCCATGCTTTTCATATAGTGGAATAAGGGTTAGAGCTAAACCAACTGAAAAATGTATCAGAGCAATTTGCAAGTTATTACATATCAGAGTAAATGGCAAAAAAAATCACTGCTAGTATTTGAACATACTATCAAGCTTAATAAGTATCAGAGCATAAGTATAGCATAATTATCAGAGTTTTAACATAAGTAGCAGGACATACTGAGTTAGTGCAATTTACAAGTTTAAATTTTTCTCCCCATTTGTCAGTTAAGTCAAAAAGAGGTAAAGGAGAGAAAAACTCAGAACTAAGCTCCCCCAGAGTTGCTAGCAAAACTGAAACTGAAATAGATTAGCAACAGGAGCAGTTTGTAAAACAAATTGTAAAACAAATGAGAAATAGAAACAGATTATGGCACGTACTACAAATGAAATGCAACAAACGAAATGATCAAAAAAGTTAGCTTAATATATATTCATTCATTCATCAGCAAAACAATTACAAAGAAAGGGGCAGAACTAATTCAAAAAGGTACAACATAAGAAAAACTAAAATCCTAAACATCTAAGGTGTGTTGGTCCTCATTATTATCTAGGGAAGAGGCTGAGACCGCTGTATTACCCTCAGCAGGTGTCTCCTCAACATGAGTTGTAGCAACCTCTGCGTGTGTCAGAGTTGGTTCTTCAGTTGCTTGTCTTCCAATTTCAGCAACATCACTGAAAGACAACTTAATGCCTAGATGTTCCTGGATTGCTGCCACATCCTGTGCAATCAGAGTTAAATCAGACTGAAGCTTCTGCAAAGCATCCTCCACTCTGGTGTTGTGAGCAGCCTGCGCTTCCATTAACTCAAGCAGTTTGGCAAGCACATCAGAGCTGGCTGGCACAGACTCAGCAGCTGGTGGTCCAACACTTTGCTGGGTTTGTTCAGCACTTGCCTGCGGTCGCATCCAAACGCCATTCACTTTGCGTAGGTGCATCTGATTCACAATAGATTCACCAAATGAAAGGATGGTCTTGGTCGATTCTTCACCCTTGAATGAAATTTTGAAGTGCTCCAAAATCTTTGTGATCAGCTGGGGGTAAGGAAGTACCAGCTTCCCTTGTGCAGCTTCCAACATGTGTCTGAGGACAATCCATGCTCAGCTCATCTTGAGCTCTTTGCACAGTCCCCACAGCAGCACAATATCCAAGCGTTGGACGACAGCATGGTTTCCGGATCGTGGAACAAGCATCCGGGTCAGAGCGTACATCAGCATCCTTTGTTGAACCTTCATTTGGCCAATAGGTAATGCCACTGATTCGGCAAAACCTTCAACCATCAGGTCCTGCACTGCTGTATGACGATCTAGAGATGCTTCCCAGCCTTCATCAGCAGTGTCGACTTTGGAGCATCCGTCCACCGAGTTTCCATGATAAGGCAGTCCCGAGAGACTCGAGAACTCCTCAAAGGTCATGGAAATCTTCTTCCCTTTGACAGTAGCTTTGAATCACACTTCACTCATTTTGAAAGATGAGTAAAAGGCCCTAATCAAATTAGGATACGAGTCTAGTGAGCAGGAGAGAAACACTTCTAGACCGTGAAACCGTAGATGATCCTGAAATGTGAACCCGTCTTCATCGAAGTAAGCGAAGTCCATGTAGCGTGCTTCATGAATTTTCCGTTTAAGAAACGCCGGAGGCAGGTCAGAAGCTTCTACAGGTTTGGATTTTGCAGGAGCTTTCTTCTGTGGAGTAGAGGAAGTGCTCTTCTTCTTCTTCTTGCTAGCAATTTCCTTCATTGCATCAGCAAGAAGTTTTTCAGTATGTGGTTCTTTCCTCTTGTTGGTCTTCCCTTGATCAGTAGCAATACTCTTGCCTTTATCTTTGGCTCGAATTTTGTGAGTTGGGATTGGAACCCTTTTAGACAAGGTTGGGGGAGGTGAAGGAGTTCTTCAACTTGAAGAAGATGATTGTGATGGGGATGGAGTTCTTGGTTGGGTCTGTTTTACTCTTGCCATTGTTGTGTGTAGAAGGTAGTAGAGAGTAATGATGAACAGTGATGAACAATACTGAAAGTTGAAGCAGAAGCAAGAATTTCTGAGTGAAAATCGATTTTGTGTAGGTGAACTGTGATGAAAATCGATTGATCACTGTTGTTTATATACTCACTGAAGTGCAAATCGATTGGGTCAATCGATTTATCCTACCGTTACTGTGGAAGGTAAAAGGTTAATGTAATAAGTGATGTAACGGCTAGTAAAAATACTCCAACGGTAATATTGCTAATCGATTTCCCTAATCGATTGGTAGTTACCAAATCAATTTCGTACCAGTCCAGTAACACCAAATAACAGTTCAGATAGGCACTTCATCTCAGCATCGATTTTCCAAATCGATTTGTCAAATGAACATTTCACATCAAATGTAATAATCGATTTCCCAAATCAATGTGTAAACTGTAAATTGATTTCCCAAATCAATTTCGAGCTTGTTCATTTCTCTGTCATATCAGTCCAGAAGGTAACTTGTATCAGCATCGATTATCCAAATCGATTCCTTTCACTGGAAATTTCAAACAAAATTGACACAATCAATTTCCCAAATCGATTTTGAGTGTTCAAACTGAGACAAATAGATATATTATGTGTCAAATCGACATAGGCAATCGATTTGGCACATAATTTAGATCTCACTTGGATCTATTATGCCCAGTTTCATTCTGATGTAATGGAAGCTGTCCTTTGGCAAAGCTTTGGTGAATATGTCTGCTAACTGCTCAGTTGTGTTGACATATTCTAACTTTATATTCCCACTTTGAAACTGATCTCGAATGAAGTGATGCCGAATTTCGATATGCTTGGTTCTAGAGTGCATCACTAGATTCTTAGTGATACAAATAGCACTTGTGTTATCACACATGATAGGCACAGTTCCTAAGTCCACACCGAAGTCCAATAAGTGTTGTTTCATCCAAAGAATCTGAGCACAACAGCTCCCGGCTGTTATGTATTCCGCTTCGGTAGTAGAAAGAGCAATACTTGTTTGCTTCTTACTAAACCACGATACAAGAGAGTTTCCAAGTAGGTGACAAGTACCTGAGGTACTCTTACTGTCCAACTTACATCCAGCAAAATCTGAGTCTGAAAAACCAACCAATGAGAATGTAGAACCTCTGGGGTACCATAAGCCGAGATTTCTAGTTCCTATAAGGTATCGGAAAATCCTCTTAACTGCACTAAGATGAGATTCCTTAGGATTAGACTGAAACCTAGCACACAAGCAAACACTAAACATAATGTCAGGCCTGCTTGCAGTAAGGTACAGTAAAGATCCTATCATGCTCCTATACTTGGAAATATCTACTGGTTTTCCCATCTCATCCTTGTCTAGGTTACTAGCTGAACTCATTGGTGTATCAATGGATTTGTACTTATCAAAGCAAAACTTTTTGATTAAATCATTGAAATATTTTGTTTGGCTAATGAAAATTCCAAGCTTGCTTTGATTAATTTGAAATCCCAGAAAATAGGAGAGTTCTCCCATCATAGACATTTCAAATTTACCTTTCATTAAATTTTCAAAGTCTTTGCATAGCTTGTTATTGGTTGATCCAAATATTATGTCATCTACATAAACTTGGACCAGCAATATATCATTTTCATTAGTTTTTATAAAAAGAGTTTTGTCAACATTGCCTCTTACAAAGTTTTGTTGAATGAGAAAAGTGCTCAGCTTCTCATACCATGCTCTAGGAGCTTGTTTCAATCCATAGAGGGCCTTTGTTAGCTTGTACACATGATTAGGAAAATCAGGATTTTCAAAACCAGGTGTTTGGCTAACAAACACTTCCTCTTGGATGTCACCATTGAGAAAGGCGCTTTTCACATCCATTTGATAGAGTTTGAAGTCCATGATACACGCAAAAGCCAGCAAGATTCTAATGGCTTCTAACCTAGCTACAGGGGCATAGGTTTCATCAAAATCTATCCCTTCTTCCTGATTGTAACCCTTGGCCACTAACCTAGCTTTGTTTCTAGTGATCACACCATTCTCATCTAGTTTGTTTCTAAACACCCATCTTGTTCCTATGATGTGCTTATTCTCTGGTTTAGGTACTAGAATCCAAACTTGGTTTCTCTCAAATTGGTTCAACTCCTCTTGCATAGCAAGTATCCACTCACTATCTAGCAAGGCTTCCTTAATATTCTTAGGTTCAATCTGAGATACAAAAGCTGTAAGGTTACAAAAATGACTAAGGTTTCTCCTGGTTGCCACTCATCTAAAGATGTCCCCTATGATGTTATCTATGGGATGGTTTCTATTGAACTTCCACTCCTTAGGTAACTCATCTACTCTAATAGGTTCAACACAGTCACTATTGGTTGGGGCTGCAACTACCTCTGGTTCTAATGATTCAGATTCTACATTATCATCCAAAGATGCATGAACTATAGAAGGAGTTTTGTTCAAGATTTCTTTAAAAAATTCATCAAACTTTACATGAACTCACTCTTCTATGGTTTTTGTTCTTTTATTGTAGATTCTGTAGGCTTTGCTAGTTTGGGAATAACCTACAAAGATACCCTCATCTGCCTTAGGATCAAACTTACCCAGGTGTTCCTTACCATTGTTCAAAACAAAGCACTTACAACCAAAAACTCTAAAGTAAGAAATATTTGGCTTTCTACCCTTATATAACTCATATGGAGTTTTCCTAAGGATTGGTCTAATCAAGACCCTGTTGACAACATGTGTGGCAGTGCTAACTGCATCAGCCCAGAAAAATTTAGGCACTTTGGAGTCCTTAAGCATGGTCCTTGCTAATTCCTCCAAAGACCTATTTTTCCTTTCAACTACACCATTTTGCTGTGGTGTCCTAGGGGCTGAGTACATGTGATGAATACCATTCTGTTCACAATAAGTATCAAAAGCATCATTTTGGAATTCACCTCCATGATCGCTTTTGATGGACATGATTTTCTAACTTGTTTCATTTTGTACCAAATTTGCAAACCTTTTAAAAACAGAAAAAGCTTCACTTTTATGTGTCAGAAAGTAGGTCCATGTGAATCTAGAATAATCATCAATTAGCACGAAACCATATAGATTGCCACCAAAACTTCTCACTTGAGAAGGACCAAAGAGATCCATATGAAGCAGCTGCAAAACCCTATTGGTTTTGACCATGTCTACTGGGGGAAAAGAGGTTTTGACAAGTTTACTTTGTTCACAAGAAGCACACAACCTATCCTTAGTAAACTTCTTGTCAGGGAGTCCTATGACTAGTTGTTTGCTAACAAGTCTATTCAAATGATCAATATGAATGTGTGCAATACGTTTATGTCATAACCATGTTTCATCAGCATTTGATAATAAGCAACAAACAGAATCAGTAGGTACAACAGTTAAATCTAGCATGTAAATATTGTTAACTCTATCACCTACCAATTTCATGCTTTTATCAGTTTTGTTCTCAATTATGCAAGAGAGTGGTGAAAAGCTTACTTGAAAACCGTTGTCACACAACTGACTTATACTTAGAAGGTTATGTTTCAGCCCTTCCACGTATAAGACATTTTTAATTATAGCAGTTGATTCGCTGCCAATGTTACCTTCACCGCAGATCTTGCCCTTGTTATTATCGCCAAACTTTACAAATCCACCGTCTTTCAGATTTAGGGACATAAACATTGACTTGTCCCCTGTCATATGCTTTGAGCATCCACTGTCAAGATACCATTGATGTTTCGTGGATCTCAAGCATACCTGCAATAAAATTAGAATCTCAATTTAGGTCCCCAACTTAAATTGGGTCCTGGGGGGTGAGTTTCAACATCTTGTGTCTTAATCTTCCAAATCTGTTTATATCCTCTGTTAGCAAGTCTTTTATATTTGCAATTATAAACATAGTGTCCTTTTCTACAACAAAAGTGACAAGTGATAGCAGAGGATACATATTGTTTTGGTCTGACAAAGACATTATGCATGTGAGTAGACTTAACAAATTTCTGGTGATGATTAACATTACCATATCCTAATCCATGTTTAGTTCTATTCTGATTAGCATGCATATTCTTGTTAAAATCAAGTCCAGATTTTATATTTACATTTCTCTGGTTGCTAAGAATATCTTGCAGTTTATCCTTGCTACTAGAGAATTTCAATAAATCAGACTTCAATAATGCAACAGACTTCTCAAGATCAATGCATTTGGCAGATTTATCATGTGAGTCTCTTTTTAATTGTTCACATAAGTCTTCAATTTTCTTATAGTCAGTTTTCATTTGATCATGCAACATGCACTGTTGTTCAAGCATTTTCTTTGTGTTAACTAACTGCTTAACAGATTTAACATATTCAACATGCAGTTCATTAAATGCATGTTGCAGTTCATCAAAGGAAGGATTATATTGTGAACTTACCTCACTTTCTGATTCAGAATCCGTGTTAGCCATGAGGCACAGATTTGCTTCTTCAGTTTCTGAAGATGTGGAGGATTCTTCATTGTCATTCCATGCAATGTATGCTTTTCTGTTTTTCTGAGCTGGTTCCTTGCCTTTAGTTTTGGAATTTATGTTTTTGTTCTGCAGCTTGTAACAATCAACCTTTATATGACCAGTTTTTCCACATTCATAGCATATGATTGTCTTACTGTCATTGTTCTTTGAGCTGGGTTGTTTTCTGAATTTGCTGTCTTTCTTTTTCAGAAATTTCTTAAACTTCTTGACAAGTAATCCAAGTTCAGGTTCTTCATCATCCTCACTGCTTGATTCATCTGAGCTGCTGTAACACCCCGATTTTCAAAGCGAGGGTGTATTTTTTTTTCCAAAACAAATTAAAATAAAACAGAGAAATAAATAAGGTAACACCTTTGGATAAATGTTTAAGTCAATATAATTGATACGCAGCGGAATATTTCTCTTGAAATATAAATCCAAAGTATTTACACAACAACAAATGGTACATGGAACCCATTCAAATAAAATGTCATACTGACAATATTAGTAAAGGTACAGTTTTCCAGTTCAAAATAACGTAATCCAAAAGAAAGACATTTGTGCCCTCTATGTCATCCTAATCTGATCATTCTACAAAAAACTATAGCTATACACCCTGAGTGATCTCCATGCACCCCGTAAGATCCTCCTAACATAGCTCCAGTCATGCATTCCCATCTACATTCCCATCCATAGGGTATGAACCGGTAGGATCCTCTTGTCTCTCAGCTGAGGGCAAAGCCCAGATTTCCACAATAGTTGTAAAGGGTCACCAACCGAAATTAACAGTTAACACATAACATTTAAGTTTTTAAATGCACAAATAACCTTTCCACTTAGCATGCACCTTAAACGGGTTTCCATATGTTAAACATGCATAAACAAAGTTGAAAATTGAAGTTTTTAACAAAACAGCATTGTTGTATTCGAATACAGCATCTCTGTATTCGAATACAAGGCTGTTTCAACATTCAGCAGCAATAACAGCATGTTTGTATTCGAATACAACAGTCTGTATTCGACTACACAACAAGTCACTAGCAAAACAGCATGTCTCTGTATTCGAATACACAACAGCAGAAAAACAGCAAAATTCAGCATTTTTCAGCTTTTTAAAGGGTATCGAAACCAATCAACACTTACACACAAATCCAAACAATCATACTTAACAATTATAGCGCAAACACTACGACATCTTGAGTTTTGAAATGGTTTTGGAATCAATCACACTTACAAACAATTCCAAAACATCCACACATGGCAATTATAACAAAATCACCACGACAATTTAAGTTTCGAAAAAGGTTTTGCAGTCAACCACACTTACACGCAATTCCAAAACATAACACTTAGCATTTTCAACACAATCACCACGATAATATGAACTTCGAAATAGTTTTACAATCCATCACGTTTACACATAATTTCAAAACGTAACACTTAGCAAAATCAACACAATCACAATAACATCTCAAGTGCAAAACACTCAATCATAAACTTGAATCAAACACGACTCGTGTGCCAAGCACCCTAATGCAATGCGTATATGCCAAAATGCATGGACTCGGAATTCCAAACCAAAACCCTCCTCGAAGGGCCATAAATCATAATTGTACCGCCTATCGCAGGCCAAAGTACCAATTACCGAGGTGCCATCTATCACGGGTCAGCACGATTCACTAAAAAGCGTTAATCATAAACGTACCACCTATCACGGGTCAGTACAGTTTACCGAGGTGCCACCTATCACGGGTCAGCACGATTTACTAAAAGAAAAAGCGTAAGTCGTAAATGTACCGCCTATCACATGCCAAAATACTATTTACCGAGGTGCCACCTATCACGGGTCAGCACAACTTACCAAAAAGTAAATTGTAAACGTACCACCTATCACGGGTCAGTACTGTTTACCGAGGTGCCATGTATCACGGGTCAGCACAATTTACCAGATGAAATGCATGAGCATACACTGACTCCATTCACAACAATCGTTAAGTAAATGTAGACATTAAAAGATTCCCCATTTTTAATACTCATTTAACTTAAACGATTTTCACGCCAAACATTAAGCAAATAGATATATTAAGAGATTCCCCATTCATAATATACTTTTGACTTAAACGATTTCCACAACAAAACATTCAGTAAACAAGACATTAAGAGAATCCCCATTCCTAATACTCATTTAACTAAAACGATTTTCAAAAACAAACATTAAGTAACCAAGACATTAAGAGATTCCCCATTCTTAATGCCCAGTTAACTTAAACGATTTTCAAAACAACATTAAGTAACCAAGACATTAAGAGATTCCCCATTCTTAACGCCCAGTTAACTTAAACGATTTTCAAAACAAACATTAAGTAAACAAGACATTAAGAGATTCCCCATTCTTAATTCTCATTTAACTTAAACGATTTTCCAAAACATTAGTAAACAGAGATATTAAGAGATTCCCCATTCTTAATACTCATTTAACTCAGAACGATTTTCACAAACACACATTAAGTAAACAAGACATTAAGAGATTCCCCATTCTTAATACTCATTTAACTTAATGGTTTACAAATTTCCACACAAAACAAACTCAAGCATATTATCAAATCCAATCCACAACTCACATCATAATACATCAATTCATTTCTCCCCAAAATCCAACATACACATATCAAATTTCATCAGTATTAATTAAGAACAAGTCAAATATGACAAACACAAATTGACACAATCCATCACTCGAACCCAACAAGTTTCATATACTCGAAATCATACATAAATGGGTTTAAAATTCATTTTCCATGAAACATTTATCAATATAACCAAAACCCAACTCTAAGATTTTACCCATAAAGCCTTAGATTCATTTTCCCCAAATTAAAACTTTAACCCTAACCAAATTCCTTTCCACACAACCACAGATAAGTCCCTAAATGCAAACTAAAAGTTTGGAAGGAGCCCTTACCTTCACGTTAGCTTTAACATGCGATTACGGTACCGCGAGTAAATTCGGTAAAATCTCCGCTCGCAACATCACTTCCAAAGTTGGTTCCCTAGCACCGTAGTGTGGTAGTGAGCAACTTTCCCTGCTATTTCTTCGCGAAACGAAGCTTAGATCTAGATGAAATGGGGAGGTTTGTGTTTGACGGTTTTGAATTCCCTAATACCGTTTTCGAATCCGAGAGAAAGGAAGAAGCTGGAAACTTGACCTTTCTCACCCACTAGCCTTGGGTTTCAATTCTTGAAGTCAAAGAAAGCAAAGAAAGAAAACAAGAAGGAAGAAGGAGGAAGGAAGATGGGCGGCGTGCAAGCTTCCTCTGTTTCACGTTTACGTTTTCTTTTTTCCTTCTTTCCTTTCCTTCTCTAGCTTATACATATACATATATATATTACTTACTATTCCAATATATATATATATATATATATATTACTTATAATATATATATATTCATATATTTATACATATATATATATATATTATAATTGAAACTAAACCAATAAATATCTAACAACTCTCACCTCCATTACTCTACTCACATCTCAAACTATTTTGATAAAAATATCTACTCTCGTCGCAATTCAATTGTCAAATACAATGTTCATCAACCTGAGATATTTTGAACAAAACTGCCCAGAATTAAATTCTTCGAAACCTAAATAAATTATTCTTCGACAAATAATTTTAATCTCATTTCCAAAAATATATTTTCGGCCTTTAAGTCACTAAATACCGAAAACTGTGTTAAAAGCCTAAGCAATTTAACACAAAATACCCTAAAATTGTATAACTTAGGATTTAAAATTACGGGTCTTATAGCTGCTCTCATGTTCAGATTTAGACTGATGTTTTTGGGATTTCAACGACAATCCTTTATGTTTTCTGTCAACTTGTTCAGCTTCATTGAGTCTATGTAGCTCCATTTCATGCTCCCTCAGTTTTCCAAACAAGGTAGCTATTGTCATGCTTCCTAAGCCCTTTGATTCAGCAATGGCAGTTATTTTTGGTTGCCATTCCCTGGTAAGACACCTCATTACCTTTCCAATTTGCTGATCATTATCAATCTCTTTGCCTAAGGCATTCAGGTTGTTGACTATGTGTGTAAACTGAGTCTGCATGTCGTTGACTGATTCTTCTTTCTTCATGCTAAACAACTCATACTCGTGCATGAGAGTGTTTATCCGAGCTCTCTTTACGTCTGTGGTTCCTTCATGCGTCTGCTGAAGTGTATACCACATTTGTTTTGTTGTCTTGCAATTTGAGACTCTGAAGAATTCATCATGACTCAAGGCTGCAGTTATAATGTTCTTGGCTTTGGCGTTGTACCCAACTTTCTTTTTGTCATCTTCAGACCAGTCACTTTTAGGCTTTAGGATTGCTGATTCACCAGTACCTGCTATGGTTGGCACAAAAGGTCAATTCTCTACAGCATCAAGAATGTCAATACCACTAGCTTCAAGAAAAATTAGCATGCGTTGTTTCCAATACATGTATGCAGCACTGTTAAAGGCAGGGGGCCTTGCTAACGACACACCCTCTCTGAGGAAATCAGAGGCCATGATCTTTTGATGAGAGTTACTCTTACAAAAGTAGGCTCTGATACCAATTGATGGTAATTATGACCTCAGTTTTATGGAAATATATGCAAAAAGATTTATATTCTAACAATATGCGCAGCAGTTTCATAAATTGTAAATTTACAAAACACAAGATTACGGAAGGTCCCTAATAATCAATTCTAATGAATGTCAAAAAATATCAGTTATTGATTATATGGACAGATGTATCAAAAACAATTGGCATTCAAGATATTGATTTTCATGCAACCATGTTAAGACAATTAGTCATGCAAAGATATTTATCACAGAATCTTTATCATGCATTCAATCAATATCAAGAACATAATTATTGTAGAAATTTAAACGAGATAAGGGAAAGAAAAGTGTACGCAGATATTTATACTGGTTCAGCCGTTTTGTGACGGCTTACATCCAGTCCTAAGATCAAACCCGATCTTAGCCTTTCCAATAGAACTTCTTAGAATCAGTTTACAGATTTTACACAGCGCCTCGCCTCAATCTTAAACTATTCTCCCTGTTCTATCTTTCCTTCCCTGAATTCCCGAGTTTAAATCCCATAAACTCTACCAAGAATACAGTCAAGTGTCTTCTTGTTGACAACCCTCAACCTCGAAGATCACCACCAGTTGTAACTGGATTTTCTCAAAGTAATTTGGTTATAGTATTTAAATTACAGAAATTGAAATAGATCAAATATACAAAGTTCTTGATCTTCATTCTTCTCAAAGCTATCTTTCTCAATTTTGTCTTTTTCAATCCTTGTTGATCACCAATGTAGATTGTTTAAGGCTGAAAAAGATATTCAAAGCAATATCAGTTGAGAAAAGATTTGTAGTATTGTGTATGTTGTGAAGGTGTATTATCAAAAATGTTATTCACAAGTTATGAGAAGAAATGAGTGAATGCAGTTTATATAGTTTCAGGAAAAACAACATATGAATCGATTTGGCCAATAGATTTCTTAAAGTTATAAAGCACCCTAATCGATTTGTCCAATCGATTTTGCGAATCTTGTTTTTCTTGAATCTTGAAACTGCATATATTAATTGATTTACCTAATCAATTAGTTTACCTAAGTTCTTCAGACTTGGATGGATGTTCATGTTTGAATCGATGTGCATAATCGATTTGTGGTGTTTTGTTCCAACAACGAGATCAAAAAAATCGATGTACTTAATCGATTTAAACATGTACATCATCCTTAATCCATCTCTGTTTCTAAAAACTTTTATACCAATCGAGTTGGTCAATCGATTTCACTGGTTCCAGAGACACAGTGATTTTTAGCAATCGATTTGACAAGTTACATAGTTGATTTAAAAACTTCATAATCGATTTGTCTAAGCGACTGTGGATTTAAGTCTGAAGCCCTTTACATTGTTTGGTTCATTCAATCAATTTACCAAGTCGATTGATGCCAAACTTATTTCAACAGAAGTATGTTAGTGGATTGCGCTAATCGATTGCGTATGTCCCAGACCAAATTCATTCTGAAGTTAATTTGGGTAAATCGATTTGTCCAATCGATTTTCTCATTATTGGTTTGGCTCTGTTACATTCGAAATCGATAATGCCAATCGATATAGACAATTTAAAATACAGATATGATTGGCTCAATCGATTTGCCAAATTGATTGGATTGCAACGCAGGCTACTGACTTGCACATTTTAGTTTCAGTAAACGTACCAATCGATTTGTGTAATCGATGTAAGCAATCAGTTCAGTCATGGTGAATTAATCAATCGATTTGCCTAATCGATGTAAGGCTGATTGGCTCTCTGACTTGCACAATTCATTTTCTAATAAATGTACCAATCGATTGGACCAATCGATTGATATCATACTTGAATGTGCAAATTGATTGTGCCAATCGATTGCTTAATCCCAGATTGCATAATTTCATCCAACCCTGTTACAGAATCGATTTGACTAATCGATTTGCTTGTGAATCTTCACGCTTTTGTTGATTTCTTAAGTTCCAAGCAATTGTCTCAAGTTTGTAGGGTTGAGTTGTTGTTCCTAAAATTTTTCTCAGTTTACAATGTTAGAATTATTTAATGATGTATGTTTGTCAATAATATCAAAAACGAGCATATGTCCAACAGCTCTAAAGAACTCAAATTTGTTATCTCGCTGCTTAACATCTTGAATCTATAATATGTCTGAAGAATTGTGTGACATACTTTTATCATGGTCACCTCTGCTCTTCATGTCTTTGTATGAAGATACACATAATCAATTATGAGAACAAATTTGGACAAGTCTTAATGGTGAATCAATTTCAGAAGATTGGATATAAAACATCATGACACATGTTGATTTCTCTGAATTAGAACAACTGTCAAAAGCCCTAATGTTTCTTTATAAAAGGATGTGCAATCTTCATTTTAAACAACAAAAATACTACAAAAATCACGATGAAACCGTCTCTACACTCTTGTTCTTAACCCTATTATTTTTTCTAAGTGTTGAGAGATATTTTACCTTCTAAAAGCATTGCTTTGTAAACACACTCTTGTGAGAATTATTTAGACAAATCCTTAAACACATTTTGTTTGTAATTTCAACAATAGTGGTCGCATTTTAAGCAACTTGACTATATTAAGCTAGAAGGTTGAGAAGTCTTAAACATAGTTAGGTTGACTATTAGGTGTTTAGCGGACGTGTGATTCAGTATGTGAATAGTGGATTGTATCATTCAATTTGAATGGACTAGATATAGCTACAGTGTTTGTAGTGAACTATGATACATAGACTTGTGTTATTTTGTGCTTATTGTTTTATCTTCTGTGTTTTAATACTGCTAAAAAACCTTAAAATAAAACACAATTCAACCCCTCCTCCATTTCTTATGTTTCTCATTCTACATTACCTTCAAAGAATTGAAGACTATATGCTAATATATAGACAGACAGACACTCTAGATGTGATCGACTATTCATATTTTGACTTTGCTGATTGTGTTGGTTCTTCCAAATCAAAATTAGGATACATTTTTAAGATGGTCGAGGGACCTATTTCATGGAGAAGTGTTAAGAAAACTATGGTTGTCACTTCTACTATGGAGGTCGAGTTTGTCTCATGTTTTGAAGCTACCTCTCATGGTTTGTGGCTTAAGAGTTTTATCTTAGGGATTAGAATAGTAGATTTAATTTTCATACTACTACTGAAAATTTTATGCGATGATTATATTGTTGTGTTAATGATTAAGAACAACAAAAGTGAAAGTCAAAGTAAACATATTAACATCAAGTTGTCATTAGACACATCAACACTGATTTGATGATCGTTGATCCTTTGACAAATGGCATGCCACCAATAAAATTCAAGGATAATGTTGAGAAAATGGGACATTGTTCCACTATATGATTTGATACATATAATTTATTAATAAAGCTCTTACAATATTATGTTTTCTCATATTTATGTGCACTTTTGTTTTTGAAAAAAAAATATTTTATTTTTGACCAAGATTACATATTGGATTTATTATTTAAGTTTTATTGTCAAATTGAGTAAAATACTAGGAAAATTGAACTTGTTGTAATACATAGATAATAATACTCAATATAAGAGGAACCATCACTTTGCTACTCATGTTTATTTCTAAAGATAATTTTAGAATTGACTCTTAATGAGTTGATTGTTTGGATCAAATAGGAGAATATAATAATTTACCATAAAAATTAAGTGATCTAAATTATTGGATATCCCACTTGATGCATAGTAGTGGATAATGAATTATGCATATGAAAGATTATAGTTTAATGGTAGTGGTGCATCAGTTATGCATATGAGAAAGATCAACGCTGTCATGTAAATTTTGATAGTGACAATCGATATTCAATCATTCTAGATGGTACAATGCCTATAAATACATCATATAGTGGGGAGTGAAAGTTTGAAAAAACCAGTAATATTGAAACTTGAAGTTCTTCCTTTCTTGCAACAATAGCTGGAATGGGAGAGTGAAAGCTTGAAAGAACCTATAACATAGAAACTTGAAGCTCTTCCTTTCTTGCAAGAGTGATTGGAGGTAATTATGTCATGCACTAAATATATTCCACATTTGATTGACTAACATTTATGTTTTGATTTTAGAGATGTTAGAAAATCTCTTACATTTGTGATATGCTCCTTACCAAACAAATTAAATTTATTAACTCTCATGTATATCAAGAGAGTAATTGGTCAAGATAAATTTTGTTTAATTCACCATATAATTCATTTTAGAAGAGTTTTATCCCAATAGAAATTGTCTCACTAATTTTAAATTTGATCAATGTCTTCATTCCATTGGTTTTATTTTAGTCCCCCAATATCTTTTGCACTTCAACTCCATTTTACATTTTTGCAATGAATGACATATGCCGAAATGATTAGAGGAGTGCAGGATACCAATTTATTTGAGATTTAAAATCACTTTCAATAGTGATGGCTCTTCCTTTCAATTTTCTAAATAAAAATTGATTAAAAAAAATATTTGGTGTAATTGTTTGTGTATAATAAATGAAAATATGAATCAGAAAAATATCTTAAATTTCTGTACAAAATTTATTAAAAAATTAAAGATTTAAGAAATACTTTTTTCTTGTGAAATTAAGTGTTGAAATCATTCATCGTGACTGTCCAGACACTATTTAATACAAAATTTAAATAGAAAAAACAATTGTCTTTGTTAATATTATAAAACTATTACCATATAAATGTTAATAACATTTTTATATATCAATGTTATGTATAAAAATGAATAAGAAAAAAACTATAGTTAGGTTTCCGTAATAAATATTAATTAGCTGTTAACCCGCGCATTGTGCGGGTATATTTTAATTTATTTAATTTAAGTGAATTTTTTTAAAAAATCAATATGAAGTTTTATATCTTAATTGTCAAATGATTTTTGATAAAGTAGTTATATCAATAATATATATTTAATTTTATCAATGTAATTTACAGAAGAGAAATACCCAATCAATTCATAAGAATTTGAAGAAATTTATCATGTAATTAAGTTCAATATTAAATATTTTGTAAAGATATATACAATTGTGATCAAATAAGGAGATTGTGCACTGAAAATATGAAGTTGATTAATGCAGACAAAAAAAACGTATAAAGTGGTAATATGGAGTTAATGTGAAAGATGTTGGACAAACATTATGAAATAATAATGTGACGTGATGAAATAATAATGTGAAATTAATTTAGAAAATTTTAAGTAAATGTTATGAAATAGTATTTAAATATGAGATATAGTATAAGATAGTGGATGATATATGGAATTTGTGGAAAAACTATTTAGAAACTTAGTAGAGAAAACTCTATAAAAAGACGTACACGCATTAAATATTTAAAAATTATAAATAATTATATTTAAATTTATAATTAATTACATTTAATTAATAACTAATCAATTTAAACATTTGTAATATCTATTAACCATATGTAATTAATTAAATAGTCAAATTGCATCATCCAAATTTTTATGGTCAATTTTTGTGTTATAAGAAGAAAAATAAATAAACATTAATACCAATGAACTAATTATTATTTTTATTTTTTGAATATTTTTATAAATAAATTCTTCATAAAAAAGTGTAAGACATTATATACATTCAATAATATTTAAAAAACAAACATTAAATAAAAATAAAAAAACTATTTAGACGATAAATACATCGTAAATATCACATTTTTTCTTGTAAATAAAACTAAAAAAATTGTTAAATTTTTTCAAGTAATTAATACCAAAGATAGTATTAAGATTCATAGAAAAAAAAAATATATTTTCTTTGCATAATTATTCATACCTAAATCACAATCATTCATACCTTAATAGAATTCTACATATTTAGACAGAGAGATGAATATGACTAATTTCCTCATATAATATAATTTTATCACGTAGTAAAAATTTCAAATGTTAATTGATATTAATTAGGAGATATTTTCATCACAAACAAATTTACATAGGAATACCATCAACTCTATTTTATTCAACTTAAAACACTATTGTCCATACACAAACCAAGACAACCTTTTAATTTATAAACATTCTATACTCAACATTCAATATTTAAGCATATAATTTTGTATCTATTACCATCAAAGTTGATATATGAGAACATACCAGACTCTTATAATATATTAAATTTTAAACTATATAAACTTAATTAAAAATTCAGACACATTACAAGATAATGATTATTTAGGCGGCAAACAAGAACAGCACCGTTTACAATTTTTGGCATATCTGTTACCCAATTGAAGATGTCCTCTGTAGCTATATCGCCCATGCCAAGGAAAGAAGTTGTAGACAATACTGGATAACCAGATGTCAACTTTGATATGGGAATATACTCTTCTATTGTTGGTACATACTTTTTGTC
Organism: Cicer judaicum; assembly: GCA_037974835.1. Lineage (NCBI taxonomy): Eukaryota > Viridiplantae > Streptophyta > Magnoliopsida > Fabales > Fabaceae > Cicer > Cicer judaicum. Next base: position 278,922 of record JBBPBS010000858.1, read on the forward strand.
TAACCATCTTGCCTCAGTCATGTAAGCTTGAACTATTTTTTTGAACTGCCATCACCATGCAATATAAATTATTAATATGATATGTATTAAATAAATCTTTTTCTATATGCTACGATGTATTAGCATTTAATTTAATAACAACGAGTATAAAACTATTACAATAAAATTTAATGTTAAGGAGTTATTTCTTTTTGTTTAGATTTTATAATATAGAATAATTTTCTATTTATCCGTAGAAAAATATATATTTTATTAATAATACTTTTGAAAACTAATATGATCGAATCATGAAAACATTTAAGTTGATAAACATTTAATTTATAACTTTTTATAAATTAATTAGTATTATAATTGTTGAGTCCATTATTAGGCAACTTTTCATAATATTTTAATCGTAAATGAAGCGTACATTAAATTTTCAACAGTTATGTTTACATTATTTTTTTAATGGTATTATTTGCTTAATAGTTGAGTAAAGTAAATAATAATAATAATAATAATAATAATAATAAAACTCTTACATCTTTTACGAAATAGCTTAGGGTATATTCTCTTCCTTCTTTTCTCGTTTCTTGTTTTATTTCCTCATAAACAGTTAAGAGAGATCGATAAAGTATCTTCATATAATTTGGAAGATTATCCAAGCAGCTAATATCCCACCTGAAAATCAATTAAAATATATAAATTCTTTATCCTTTTTTTAAATAATTACACTAAAAATATATAAATTCTAGAAGAAAAACAATTGAAGTTAGTTTTTAATTTTTTTATCACTAAATTTGATAATAGAATCAGCGATTAATTTCACATTTTCTAGCTATAATTTTTTTCCATAATCACTTAAAATATTGTTTATATACGATGATTTACCTTTCAACAGTCTCGGTAAAAAGTTCTAATTCATCAACAGTTCCATATGAGTCATATGTATCATCAATGAATGAGAGGTGGGCAATTACTTTTGACATTATTTTTCTTGCTTGAGAATATTGAGGCTCAAAATATACTGACATACTCCAAAAGCAACATTCTACTATTCTATCTCGTGCATATGGTAATTTTTTAGTGATACCCAACTCCTTCGACCATCTATAAAGATACCAAATAAGGTATTAGCCACTTTTATATTTTCTTTTGTTACAAATTAAGAAAACTGTAATTTAAAGTACTTACTTGCAAATGTTTCCAAATTCCTTTTGATGTAGGCTTTGGAGCATATTAAAATCCAATTTTGCCAACCTGAGTAGAATTACATTATGGGATGCATCTTGCTTATATACAGAGATGTAGCGTCGTGCCTCTAGCCTGGGCAAGTTTTTGCGAAGAGATTGTGTTAAGCTATGTTTGACTTGTGCTGCAAGAAAAGGACACAATTGGGTGGAAATGGACTTAAGGTGAGTAGAGGTGAAAGCCAAGGCCTCTTCCAAAATTTCCTCTCCATGAATCATCATATGTGATGCTTCAAACAAGCTTAGCATCCCCTCAACATCTGTGATGATCCTTTTGCTAAATATTCCTTGCTCGTCTTTAAATTTTTTGAATACATCTGTAATTTTATTTAACAACCACAATATTGAATGCTCCTTAGAATTATTAACAATAAAAAATTTCAATGTAGTCTAGATAGAAGTTGGCTTTGATAATTTTGACTCCCCTAAGTACTCAAACGACATATAAATGTAAACTAAGATCAAGATTAAGATTAGTAAAGTCCATGTTGAAAACTAAGATTAAGAACTATAAATGTAAAAAATTGAAGATTTTATATACCAGGTGAAACGTAAAGTCCACGTTGCCTTAATACTCTAAATAGCACAGCAAGAGAATGAACGTTATCATCAAGAATTATTTCTCCATTTTTAACATAAGTCTTGTGAATAAGTTGCAACACTTGGTCGATCTCGTGTTCAAAATGATAGCCGACACCCAAACGACATATGGAATCGATGAATTTGACGTTGTCGAAGGGGTTTTCAATGTTTGTAGCTAGCATGCTTCTCACTTCATTTTTTAAAGTATCAATTTCAGCTGCAAAATTCTGATCGAGTTCCTGCATGTGTTGAAGAAAAACATGTTAATGGTGAAGTTTGATTAAGTGGTTTATAGTATGAAAAGCATGAAGAACATAAAAACACTAAGTACATACCATAGATTCCGAAGCATATTGCTTGTAAGCGCAATTTTGACTGCAACTATTTTATAATTTAATTTATAACTTTGCACAAATAAAACACGTGATTATAATATTTGTATAACTAGCATAAAATAAAAGTGTCTACTTAGTTTTTAGTCAAAATTAGATAGTGTGCAGATTCATTTATTTAATTTCAATTAATGTTTTAGCTTTTTATTTTGATTTTTAATTTAATTTTTTATTTTAATTTTAAGTAATAATTAGATATTTTTTATTTTAAAATATTAACAATATTATTTTTTTTTTCAAAAATTTAAAAAATTCATCAATATTTTTAAACAAACTCTATAAAATTAATTATATTAATTAAAAATAATTATCACCTATACGTTGTTTGTATATAATATTTTGTTGATATATAATTCATAAAATTAATTATATTAATTAGATATTTTGTTGACTAATATAATTCATGAAATATGTATTATATATAATATGATAACCTATATGTTGTTCGGTAGAATTTAATATATTATTTAATATAAAATAATAATATACAAATTAAAAGTAATATTATTTTTATTTTAGAGTAGAATATACTATAACATTGATATTTTTAGAGGTAAATATATTTTGGAATAACTATATATAGGTTAATTTTTCTTCTTTTCAAAAGAAAAGCTAAAACTTTGTTGACTAATATAATACATCCAATATTTATTAAAATATGATTCTATTTTAAAAATTTTTAACTTTAGTGATGTAGTCATTATCTTAAGCATTTTTAATGCATAAAATTGTTTTTTAAATTGTCGCGTCTGGTTTGTCCGCGAAAAAGAAATCGCCACCAATTTTATTTTTATTAAAGGAAAAATTGAATAAAACCTAAAATAATATTTTTTTGAACAAAAAATTTGGATTCGAGAATCGATTACAAGTAGGGAAGTATTATCCCCCTACAACGTCCGTTAAAATGGTTATCCTATAATTAATTATATACAAACTATTTATTTATTTATTTTTACCCCAAAAAGAATAATAAAAAAATTAAATTATTTACATTAATGAAAGAAGAAAAAAAAATTATTAATTTGGTTTGACAAGGGGAAGACCTTGCTCCTACGTATCTCCAGGTGCAATAGGGAAATCAAAACACACGTAGTTATTGGGTATAAAATATTTATGTGTTGACCAATTTTATTATTAGTTTTACTTTATATATATACATATCAAAATAAATTAACAACATAATAGTGATAATAATAATAATAATAATAATAATAATAATAATAATAATAATAATAATAATAATAATAATAATAAGAATGATGTGTTATATATTGATTTGTATATCGTTTTAAAGAAACATTTTTATTATTTTTTATTTTTATTTTTTTATAAACCGTAAAGGATAAAAATTCAAGAACAGATTCGCGAGTTAGCGACGCATATGTGGCGCGAACCGACGGCGGTAATAATAAGAGAATTTAAGATCTAACGCACAAGCAATAAAACACAATAGAAATTAGAGATCACGAATTTGATAAAGAAATAAACAATTATACAACAATCAAATTGATTCTTGTTAGTTGATTCTAAAACTTGATCGTGAAAAAAAAATTATTGTTTATATTATACGTGCATATAATAGTACCAAAAAAACCTCTATAACAATAATAATGTAAAAAAAATAGACAGATAAAAAATAAGTGATTACCGCAGTGTTCTTTACTAGCTCTTGATTTCAATCTTTCTTTTCTATTTTCTCTCAATTATTCTCTCTTCTTTTTTTTAATTATCTTTTTGTGCTCTTAATTTGTGTTTCGAATTCCTATTTCGAATCTTCCTTTTTCTCCCTCTCCCTTTTTTGTCTCTTGTGCCAGACTATTTATAGACTTTTGAGTGGATTACAAAAGATAAGAGAATAATTGTCAATTGATTATCATTAATCTATTTCTCTATGGTTTTTTTTCATTTAATTGACCATAATTATACTGATTCTTATTGCTATTGATTCATTTATTCGGTTTCTTTTCTATTCAATTGATCACCATTATACTGATTTTTATGACCATCAATCCATTTCTTTTCGTTTTTTTTTTTCATTTATTTTGATCATCATTACATAGATTTTTATGACCATCAATTCATTTCTTTTCGGTTTTCTTTATTTTTATTAATTATTATTATTATTATTATTATTATTATTTCCTTTTTTTAATAAAAAGTAAAAAATAAATAAAACTCGGACGAAATTAGGTGTCAACAGCTGCCCCTCTTTACTTAGAACTTACTTGAGAATCAAAGTAAAAATAAGTAAAGATAACAACTCTAATTTTGTCCAAAAAATAATTTTTTAGAAGAATGCGAGTCATTTTCCCAACTTCAAGATACGGGTCATTTTCTCGGCTTCGGATGCGAGTCGTTTTCCCGGGTTCAACATGCGGGTCATTTTCTCGGCTTCGGGTACGAGTCGTTTTCCCGACTTCAACATGATGGTCGTTTTCTCGGTTACGGGTGCGAGTCATTTTCCAGGCTTCAACATGCGGGTCGTTTTCTCGACTTCGGGGTGCGAGTCGTTTTCCCGGGTTCAACATGATGGTCATTTTCTCGGTTACGGGTGCGATTCATTTTCCTGGCTTCAACATGCGGGTCGTTTTCTCGGCTTCAGTGTGCAAGTCATTTTCCTAGCTTCACCATGCGGGTCGTTTTCTCAGCTTCGGGGTGCGAGTCGTTTTCCCGACTTCAGCATACGGGTCGTTTTCTCGGCTTCGGGGTGCGAGTCGTTTTCCCGGCTTCAACATTAGGTCGTTTTCTCGACTTCGGGTACGAGTCGTTTTCCCGACTTCAACTTGCAGGTCGTTTTCTCGGCTTCGGGTGCGAGTCGTTTTCCCAGCTTAAACATGCGGGTCGTTTTCTCAGCTTCGGGTGCGAGTCATTTTCCTGGCTTCAACATGCGGATCGTTTTCTCGGCTTCAGAGTGCGAGTAGTTTCCCCGGCTTCAACATGCGGGTCGTTTTCTCGGCTTCGGGGTGCAAGTCGTTTTCCCAGCTTCAACATGCGGGTCATTTTCTCGGCTTTAAATTTATAAAATGTCATAAATGAATGAATGAATATGTCAGTTTTCATTAATATTTTTATTGGAGATGACCATTCAAATCATGAATGAGAAAAAACACTTTTACAATTTTTTTTTGAACTTGATATCTTTGACTTCTCTTTTGTCCTCTTCTCTTTTTTCTTTTTCTTTCTTTCTTTTTTTTTTAAATAATTATTACTGCGATCCTTAGTTGGATCTCATGTTGTTGTCTTGTATTGTAAACAACTTTTATTCTCGTGTTATAGGCTGATCCATATTGTTGACCATGTCCTTTTGAGTATATATTTTTTTTCTTCTTCTCGCAAGTTGCCCTTTCAGGTTTTGAACTTAGCAGCTATTTATTATATTTTTTTTGTACCATAATGTTTGCCTAGGTCGTCCTTTTAGATTTTCAACTTAGCGGGTATTTTTTTTTTAAATATGTTGCTTTTTTATGACGTCTGAAGTTAAGGGAGTATTAAATTTTTTCTATCGATATTTATTATATTTATTATATTTATTTATTTTATAATTTCAAATATACTCTAATAATGATAGTATTTTAATTGAGTATTTGAAAAATATAAGTACAATTATAGTAATCATTTTGAATATGAGAATCTAAATTATTAATGTATTTTAAAAAAATTAATTACTTTATTTTATAAAATATTAGTTTTTAAAAATTAGTAATATTTTAGAAATTAAATTGTGTTTAAAAATAAATAAATAAAAAATTAAAAGAATTGAGAAAGATGTGTTTTATGGATTAGGCCTCTATGCAAGAGTAAAATTTAATTTAATTTAATTTAATTAATTAATAATAATAATAATATTAAAGAAAATAAAGAAAAGAATGAGAACAAATACACAAAACTCGTTTCCTTCTTCTTCTCCTCCATGTAAGCACTGCCACAAACCATTCCCCTCATTCTCTTTTTCGTCGATCACGATCATTACGGTAGATGCCTTACAAAATTGAGACCACATTCGTGATCGTTGTGACCTCCTCTTTCATTCTCAACTTGAATCACAAGTTGAAACGTCTTATTTCTCTTTGTCAAAGATCAAAACTCCATGAAACACCCTCTTTCATTACCTATACTCGAAATCGCCAACCGTTTCATTTTAAAAAATGGGTTTCCACCATTGTCGTGACTGTTTTCTTGAATTCCGGACAGCGCGTTCATCATCTTGAAAAACTGATATCGTTTTTGAATTCCTCTCGTCGAAACCTTCAAGAAGCACTACTCGTTTGTCTGTTTCGGGGAAGTTGAAGTCGGACCTTGTCGGTGCTCCAACACGTCGGTGAGGCCTTTTTTGATAACTTGTTTCACTTCGTTTCGAATATGTTTATTCTCTTAATATTTTTATTAATTATGTAACATTGATTTTTATAATCCGCATAAATTATCAGTCATGTTTCATTGACTTTGTAAATTCGCCGATGCTTTTGGACTCGTTCGTTGCATGTTGTAAACATCTCCTGGTTGCTGAAAATCATTATGGTCCTTATATCATATGAAAGTGTCAAATTCAGGTATGGAGTGAGAGTGAGTTCGAATGCGTGAGTATAAATTAAGTGAGATGAACGAGAATACCGTATTTCCCACAATTCATTCGGGGCTCGCTACGAATGGCCGAAACCTTTTGAGTAATAATTGACTAATGAGCAAACTTGAATTTTGTGAGGTTAAAATATGAATTAGAAACTTTTATAGGATGTTGTTTGATTTGATTTTTGAAGATCATGTGATAGTTGAATTATTGTAGAATGGTGTATTTGATGCATTCTGTGCTTTGTTAATATCTATCCTTGATATTGATATATGATATAAAATGTGATGAATTGTAATTATTTGCCTTGCAATTGATGTGGTGTGTGTGAATGATTTATTATTATTATTATTATTATTATTATTATTATTATTATTACTATTACTATTATATGTGAGTGAAGACCCTTAATTCTGAATGTAATGTATGACTATGGAAATCTGCAATGATGATATCATGAAATGCATATTGTGTTTAATTGAATAGTGAAAAATTCGACTCGTGCCAACTAATGGTTCTCTTAATGGAGTAAGTAACCTAGGCCAACGAGGGGAGAAAGTAATTGTTGATAATTTTGAAGTGGAGATTATTTGGTTATCATATAGGTAGGGCCTGACAAGCCTAGTGATTATGGGGAAGTACAACTGAATGAGCCTGATCGTGGCGTTCTGCTGTTGAGCCTTAGGGCAAGATTGTTAGACCTTGGAGGTATTTGGGTTGGGAATTCCTAAGTGACTTAGAGGTAGCACTCCAAATGTCGGGAGCTACCATGCAACACACGTTTACCTTGACTGTCGCATATATGTGTCTCGGGTTGAGTTGAGGGGATCTATGAGGACAGGGCCAATTTGAATTATCCGTCCACTTGTGTGGTGGCATAGTATCAAGCCTCCTAACCAAGTACTTCAGAGTTAGAATGGTACCAAAGAAAGAGGAGGAGTCTAGAGTATAAGAGCATGCATAACATTACTTGATTTGTGTATCTACTTACTTGATGTTGTGGATGGTATCAATGTTTTACCTTGATTACTCTTGTTGATTGTGATTTGATATGATACGGTGTTTAATATATTTTACGTGTTCTTATCAATTATTTTATACTATTACATGTTTTCGAAGCTCACCCCTCGTTGCTTGTGTTTGGCGCTTGCGAGAGCGCAGTTATTTCAGGTTATCAATTGGGGATCCATGCTCTGAATAGGTGATATTGGGTGGGAGTAATTTGTCGTATTTTGTTGAGTTATGAACCATTTGGATTTTTTTGATCAATTTTGTTATTATATCGATTATTCAAAGGTATAAATTAACTGTCTCTAAGTTTTGAACTTATTTTTATATAAAAAATATTTATTTAATAAATGTCAACTATATTCGATATTAAATGATTTTTTTTATTGAAAATTATACAAGCATTTTATGTAAGTGTGAATGTGATGTCCTGAACCTTAAAGTTTAAAAAAAATATATATATATACTGTGTTTTGGAAACCGCTACGAATCTCTTTAAAAACTAGTGCATTTTACTTTTTATTTCAATTTGGGTTTAGGGTGTCATATTAGTGGTATCAGAGTAGGTCTTTCCAATCAGGCCGAGTGGATCGAGTGTCGGTTTTGTGTTAGTCAAGTGTCAATCATGACAATGTGTTTGCTTATTTATATTAATTATTTTCACTATCAAATCTCTATTTTATGTTGTATTATGTGTTATATGCTTTTGTGTAGTTAAACATGATTTGTGAAATTACTATTTTACTTTTTGTTGTTGCTTACTTTGATTGTGTTGTTGATAATAATTTTCTACCTTAGTGACTAAATAAACTATAAATTATTTATGAAGATTGTAGTTAATTTTAATCGTTGACTTGATTACCTTAATTACTTATTGAATGGACTTGTGGCTTGTACGCCTAACTATGATTTTATGCTATCTTGTTTAATGTGAAATGTTAAAAATAAATTTTTTGATTAGCTAGTTGTATGTTTTAATTTTGACTAACAAGTTAAAAAAAAATACAATTTATTATTTGTTCCCTGGTCACCCATCCAAAACTTGTTGTGGATGATCTGTATACATTAATTTAGTAGTACAACTAGAATAACCTTAATTACTAGCTGTTTTAAGTTTAGATTACTCATATTAACTTTTTTTTTTTAATTATTATAATTTTGTTCTAATCCTACTTATTGCTTCCATCTCTTTCCACAATATTTCATTTGGTCCTAAACTTGTGCAACAACAACCTAAACAAGTTAGATTTAATTTTGCAAACTCTTAACTAAGGTTACGTATTTATCCTATTTCACATCCCTTGCTTCTCCTCTAAATTTGCTTTACTGTAACTTAATTTCTTTACAGTTCCTATCTTTTTACTTCTCTCTTTATCTTACAAAATAATGCATAGTAATTTCCAGAAATTGTAATTTCTTAGACTAATCATATTAAGAGTTTTTATAGTAAGTCATTCAGATTTAGTCTTGAGTACATAGGCTCAACTGTCATGTGCTTTGCTGATGTTTTGAGGTATTACGGGGAATCCTAGTGAGGTTTCATTTATAAATCAGACGTTCCATTGTGGTGTTATTGGTGAAATGATGTCACATGAGATTGAAAATACTAAGGAAGGTGTTCTAAGAAGTTTATTACAGAGTTTATTATTACATCCTCCAAACTCGCCGACGTCAAGCTTAACAGAGACGGTGAAAAATGTGTGCATTCAATGTATCTAGTTGAAGTTAGTCTTGGAGGAATGGGAAATGATGAACATTTAACAGAAATATGGCCAAAGGATTTGAAGGAAACAATGGTATGGGGTTGATGCATCTTGGCCTTAATCGTGGATACATATGATACGGGGACTTGGATATTTATTATTCATTGCATGACTGTGAATGAGGTGTGAAACTTTTTAAAAATTATTAATGAAATATCTGACAATTTGATTCACATTTATATTATGTTGCAAGAGATTTTCCGTCACAAATAGGATAATGAAAAGTTGATGGACTATTTTCTAGAGTCTAAGAAATATAACGAGGAATTGACTTCTCTTTTAGCATGCATATATTTGAAGGGATGCTAACCCACAAAATAAACTTATAACCTAGAGTTGGCCATCTAGTCTTGATTTGGAGTATAAGGTTGTCTGGTCTCAGATTTTGTCCCGTAAGAAAATGGATAATCTCATTAATGTCTTTTCTGGGGTGGTGCAATCCTCTTTAACCATAGTGCATCTCAAGCATAATGACACATGAGGTCAAGTTTCTTTCCTTATGGGGAAACATATATATACTATTGAATGCAAATAGGCTTATATTGTCAAGGTGAACCCCAATGGTTTAGTGGCTCAAAGCACAACTAGCCTCCAAGGGGTATGTCCACACATTATGGAGTTGACTATACTAATAGTCTAACACCTTCCCCCGTTGCTAAAATTTCATCTGGTGACAATCTTATATCTATGGGTGCCAAGCATCTATGGCCCTTGTTCGAATTAGATGTGAAATATTCCTTCTTGCATGGTGATTTACAAGAAAGATGTACATGGAGCGACCACCTAGTTTTGTCGCTTAGCGAGTGTCGACAAGTGTGTTGTTTAAGTCTCCAACGACTTGAAGCAACCACCAAGGTATTGGTTTGGTAACGTGTTTTCAAGTAATTAATTATTTATTTTATTTTGGTACTTGAAAAATGTCTATTTTAGTTCGTTTAACCTTTAGGTGATGAGTATTAATTAAAAATAATAATGATAATAAATTTGGAATTTATGGATTGCTATAAGAATATGTTCTGAGTTTAGAATTAGTGTTTTATTTCCTAAATAAACGTATATTCGTTGTACCAAATAGTTTGTTTAGTTATTTGAACGTGGATATGAATATGTAAATATGAAAGTGTTTGTCTATCATATGTTCTAAGTGTTGGGAAGTTGTGTATAGCGTTTGAAGTAATTGAAAGTGTTTAAGAGTGAGATAATTCTATATCTTTATTTTGATTGTTGGTTTATATTAACGTAAGTATCATTTTTGTTGTTGTTGTAATTAGTTATAAATTACATACAAATTATTGTTAATGTGTAATTAAATGAATTTTTATCTTGAAGTAAGGAGTAGGAGTTGTGGCGCCGCCTTCGCACTCTTGAAACATGTTAAAAAGTCTGGTAATTAGCTGTGTTTGAGTTTAAATGACTATAGTTATGGTTACCTTAAGTAATTGACTCCATGAGTAGGAGGGATTAGCTACCCCAATGACTCATTGTCCATGAAAGAGGCGACAATAACTCGTTATTATTATCGTTATTTGCACTTGTTGATTTTATTTTGATTGACTAGAGACATGGTTGTCTCTTTTATCATTTTGAACGACTTAATTAAATTAGATTAATCTCTTACATTAGTATATTTTGTTATAATGTTTAGTTGTTTCTAGTAGCAGCCTAGAACTATTTTGAAGGTCTTACTAAGAATGAACTATAAGATTTATGGGTCACATATGTAATTAATTAATAAAGTGTGTTAGGGTCATTATATAATTAGCCAATAAACTAGGGGTCAAATAATATATAATAGTTTATGGCTAAAGAGCATAATAGTTATGAAAATTAATAGTGTAGATATCAGGCAGTTTCTAATTTAATGAGGGGCTGAATTAGAAATACTGTAATTTGGGATATAACTAATAATAGTTATATATAGGGGTAGTGGTCCCCAAGGCAAACACAACTAGACTATTCAGTTTCACAAACCAAAAAGAGAAAATTCTCTAGTTCTCTCTATCCCCATAAAGAGAGTAAGGTCTTCAAGGTGTTTTGCTGAGGAATATCACCCAACCCATTGGCTCTATCATCATTATCCCAAGATTTCATCAATGGCAATTTCCACAGGTACGCTTTCGCCTTTGGTTATTCATCATGTAATTGGCATGGATTATAGAGCATAAGGTAATAGGGGTTTTTCCATCAATTGGTATCAGAGCCTACCATGTTTAATTCATGATGAAATTCGGTTATTGTCTTTGTTTTAGGATTCAATTTGGGAATTTTGACATGATTGAAATCATAGGGTTTATAATTTGGGAATTTGGATATTAATATATTATGGAATCCAATTTTTTTTTGTTTCCGGTTATGATTTTTTTTTCTCCGTGTTGATATGCCATTGATGGTTTACTATAAAGATTTTCTATAATTGTTGATTGTTTTGGATGATTGGAACAATTAATGAATCGTGAATAATGCCATGAAATTCTATTCAATATTTTGTTTCATTGCCATGGCTTATTGTTTCATTGTATCTGTATCAAGATGAATTTACTTTGTATCAAGATGAATTTACTTTTGCCATGAAACTCGTGAAATGGTTGAATTCCATAACCGCTTGGAACTGTTCATGAATGCACACATACACAGAAAGTTTAATAATTATAATGTTTGTTTTGGTATGCACACATGTGTGATAATTCTGCTCTATATGGTTTTCATTCTTTCTTGCTTGATCGTCGAGTTCCGTTGGAAAAGTTGAATTTTTTTTTATGCGTGTTATTTTTTTTTTGTTGATAATTATCATTTTTTTGATAAAACAATAATTATCAAATACTAATGAAATAATGTTTATATTATTTGAATTATACATCACAATGAACAATATTTTTTTTAAATATTGTTTTATTTGGATATAATAAATATATGTTCAAGTCAAGTTTGACATTTTGAATGAGTTAATTGAAACTTGACGTCGCCAAAGTGACCTCTCTTGTCTAAATTGCTCATGAAGAGTGTCAAATGGCTGTGTATATGTTTATTCATGCGGGATTGACCTGCCCAAAGGAAGGTTAATATTTGACAGAATTACATGTACACCTGCGATGATAAATGTGTGACAATTATTTGGTATACATGTGAGCAGTAAATCGGCCCAAAGGAAGGTTTATTGTTTGACATGTCTTATTGTCAATATTTGATCATTGCAATAAGAGTACCACTAGCAGTTGGTGTTACTGTCAAAAGACTTGACATCAATGGTGCACTGGGTATCTTGAGATGGGTTAAATTCCATGATTTGAACATATGTATTTATTGATTTATTTTCCTATAATGTGAGTTTCTAAGTTTTGTTCTTTATTTAATTTTCAGCATCTATTGCTTCCATATCTGCAAATTTGAGTTCTATTCCTGTCCTTGATGGGACAAATTTTAAGGAATGGAAAGAGAACATTCTGATTGTTCTTGGCTGCATGGATCTAGACCTTGCATTAAGAATTGATCGACCCCCTACTCCTACGGACTCTAGTTCTTCTGAGGAAAAATTAGAGTATTAGAAATGGGATCGCTCAAATCGCATAAGTCTTATGATCATAAAGCGTGGCATTCCTGAGGTCTTTAGAGGTGCTATCTCGGATGAGATAGTTACAGCTAAATATTTCCTTGTTGAGATGGAAAAACGCTTTGAAAAAAGTGATAAGGCTGAAGCAAGTTCTTTGCTTCAGAATTTAATTTCCATGAAGTATCAAGACAAGGGAAATATAAGAGAGCACATTATGATGATGTCCAACATTGCTTCTAAGCTTAAAGGACTAAAGCTTGAGTTGTCAGATGACTTACTCATTCATTTAGTATTGCTGTCTCTTCCTTCGCAATTCAATCAGTTTAAGGTGACTTATAGTTGTCAAAAGGAGAAATGGACTCTTAATGAGCTCATTTCATTATGTGTGCAAGAAGAGGACAGGCTGAAGTAAGATAGGACTGAAAGCGCTCACTTTACTAGAATCTCTAAAGACAAGGTCAAAAGGAAAAGAATTGAGCAGCGCAAGAACAAAGCTGCTGCTAAGGGTCCAGAACAAAAGAAGCAGACTAAGGATAACAACTGCTTCTTCTACAAGAGTCCTAGACACGTGAAGAAGGATTGTGCCAAATATCACGCTTGGAAACACTTGGTTGTTAGACTCTGGTGCAACTATTAACATCAGTGTTTCAATGCAGGGTTGCCTGAACTTCCGAAAGCCTAGTGATGCTGAAAGATGCATCTATGTAGGAGATGGGAAGAAGGTAGAAGTTGAAGCCATAGGAAAATTTAGATTATTATTAAGTTCCGGTCATTATTTGGATTTAGAAGACACTTTTGTTGTACCGTCATTTAGTCAGAATTTGGTCTTTATTTCTTATTTGGACAAATCAGGATATTATTGTTCATTCGGGAATAAAGAATTTACTTTGTCTTTAAATTTGAATGTTGTTGGAACCGGTTTACTTTCTGGTTATGATAATCTTTATTTGTTGGAAACTGTGGCTAACTATAACGAAACCTTGAGTGTGGAATCACGTGGTACTAAGCGAAAAATTGACAATTTCAATTCAGGAGTGCTTAGCCACAAGCGTCTAGGTCACATCTCTAGAAATAGAGTTGAATGACTTGTGTCAGATGGAATTTTAGATTCCATTGACTTCACAGATTTTAACGTTTGTGTAGCATGCATTAAAGGAAAACAGACTAAAGATAAGAAATTAGGCGCATATAGAGCTACAGACGTCTTAGAATTGATACATACGGACATTTGTGAGCCATTTCCAACTCCTTCTTGGAATGGTCAACAATATTTTATATCATTCATAGACGATTATTCTAGATATGCCTACCTTTACCTAATTCACGAAAAGTCCAAATCAATAGACGTGTTCAAATCCTTTAAGGCAGAAGTTGAGAATCAACTTAATAAGAGAATTAAAAAGGTCAAATCTGATCGTAGTGGTGAATACTACGGCAGATATGACGGTTCAGGTGAACAACGTCAAGGACCATTTGCCAAATACCTAGAGGAATGTGGAATCGTCCCACAATACACTATGTCGGGGTCACCCAGCATGAATGGTGTAGCTGAAAGAAGAAACATGACTCTTAAGGATATGGTAAGGAGTATGATTTGTCATTCCACCTTGCCAGAGTCACTCTGGGGAGAGGCATTAAAAACAACAGCATACATTCTTAATAGAGTACCAACTAAGGCAGTGGCTAAAACACCTTATGAGCTTTGGATTGGGCGTAAGCCTAGCCTGAAGCACCTTCATGTTTGGGGATGTCCAGCCGAGGCAAGGCCTTATAGGCCGAATGAAAAGAAATTTGAACCCCGAACAATTAGCAGCTATTTTATAGGGTACTCAGAAAAATCAAGGGGCTATAAATTTTATGATCCTAATTTGAGAACAATTTTTGAGACGGGAACGACAACGTTCTTTGAGGATATTGAGTTTGGGGGGAAGATTAAGGTTAAAGATTTTGTCTTTGAGGAAGAATCGGTAA
Organism: Cicer judaicum; assembly: GCA_037974835.1. Classification (NCBI taxonomy): domain Eukaryota; kingdom Viridiplantae; phylum Streptophyta; class Magnoliopsida; order Fabales; family Fabaceae; genus Cicer; species Cicer judaicum. The sequence goes on from JBBPBS010000858.1 coordinate 293,981, forward strand.
CAATTCCAGAACTGATTCTTCCACCAGATGACTTTCCCATTATTGAACAAACTCAAGATGATCTGGTTGTTCAGGAAGAACAAAATCTAGATCAAATTCAAGATCCTCAAGAACAAGTGCCTCAAGAGCCAGCTCCATTGCGGAGATCCACTAGAGAAAGGAAAAATGATATTTCGGATGATTATGTAGTATTTATCAATGAGGTAGAGGAAAATGTTGGCATGACGGAAGACGACCCGATCAATTTTCATCAAGCCATGCAAGATTCCCATTCAGATAAATGGGTCGAAGCAATGAATGAGGAGTATAAGTCTATGCAAGACAATTCAGTTTGGGAACTTATCTCATTACCTGAAGGAGTGAAACCCATTGGTTGCAAATGGATTTTTAAAACCAAGCGGGATTCCAATGGTAATGTGGAGAGATATAAGGCACGTCTTGTGGCTAAGGGCTATACTCAAAAGGAAGGGATTGATTATAAAGAGACTTTCTCTCCAGTTTCATCGAATGACTCTTTAAGAATAATCATGGCTCTTGTTGCTCACTTTGATTTGGAGCTTCATCAAATGGATGTAAAGACAACGTTTCTCAATGGTGACATTGATGAGATGATCTATATGGTGCAGCCAAAAAAATTTGTGTTGGGAGACCCAAAGAATATGGGGTGCAAACTAAGAAAATCCATTTATGGGCTAAAACAGGCTTCTCGTCAATGGTACCATAAATTTCATCAAGTAATTCTCTCATTTGGTTTTGAGATGAATACAATTGATGATTGTGTGTATCATAAGTTCAGTGGGAGCAGACATATTTTCCTGGTCTTGTATGCTGATGACATACTGCTTGCCACTAACGATATAGGCATGTTGCACGAAACTAAGAAATTTCTATCAAAGCATTTTGAGATGAAAGATCTTGGTGACGCCTCTTTTGTATCAGGAATTCAGATACACCGAGACAGATCTCGAGGTATTCTTGGATTGTCACAAAAGAGCTATATCGATAAGGTTCTCAAAAGATTTGGGTTACATGATTGCAAACCAGGGGACACCCCAGTTGCTAAGGGAGACAAGTTTAGTCTCAAACAGTGCCCTAAGGGAAGTTTGGAAATTCAAGAAATGCAAAAGATCCCTTATGCTTCAGCTGTAGGGAGTCTTATGTGTGCCCAAGTATGTACGCATCCAGACAGAGCGTTCATAGTAGGGATTTTAGGTAGATATTTAAGCAATCCAGGTCTTGACCATTGGAAAGCAGCCAAGAGGGTCATGAGATATTTGAAGAGAACAAGAAACTACATGCTCACATATAGGAGGTCAAACCAGTTAGAGATCACTGGGTACTCTACCACCCAAGGTCTTTCATGAGCATACTGCTCACATGGGTGTCCTACAGTTTGAGGAATCTTGATTTTAGTGGGAGTTTCGTCCATTATGTAATTTATGTTCTACGTTTAATTGTAAATTACAAATACATTGTATTTGGATTTTCTGATCAGAAATAAAGTTTAAAGTATTCAGTTTTGGTTACTTTGTAAATTTAAGTTATGGTATGATCTCATTCGGTAAAGTAGGACCAGTTGAAAATTGACATGCATTGACCAACTTCATGTAATTTTCATGCTACACTTTTTATAATGGGTCTATGTCATGTAGTTGTGTCAGTACGAGTGATCATTGATGGATTTAGTTATGCTTATCATGACGAAAGCCTCTTTGGTTCCATGTGCTGATATGATTAATGGACGGGACAATTTGGATTATGCTCAAGGTAATTATAATGACATTTTTGACGTCATAAAGTCTAACACACTCCTAAGGATACATGTGTGACCAGTGGGAGATTGTAAGATTTATGGGTCACATGTGTAATTAATTAATAAAGTGTGTTAGGGTCATTATATAATTAGCCAATAAACTAGGGGTCATATAATATATAATAGTTTATGGCTAAAGAGCATAATAGTTATGAAAATTAATAGTGTAGATACCAGGCAGTTTATAATTTAATGACTAGCTGTATGTTTCAAGTTATTAATCTCATTCACGTAATCTTAGTTTTCAAATATCATACCTCACCAGTTAGTTGTTTTAAAGTTCCATTTTCACCCTTAATCAATTTAAAATATTTAGTCTTGATATGAATCTATTTAAAGTGTTTGATCTAATAACTAATTGATTGAAACAATGATTTCTGTATGAATTATATGTTTAAAACTTTAAGTATTGACTTTTACTAGGTACAAATTATTATTATTTTGTTCAAACTCAAGTTAGAAAAAAAAAAAGATGTTTCGTTCTAAACTTTGAGTTAGATAGTAAATATGTCTCTTACGTTTAAAGTTTTAATTTTGACTAAAAGTTTCTTATTTTTATTTTATGTTGGCTTGTGTAAAAAAAAATCGATTTTTAATCGTCAAATGTTAACTTTAAATCACTTGAAAGTGTTGATGGTTGTATCTAGATGAGTAGAGTTTTGATATTGGTTTTGAAAATAATTTAGAATGTTTGTCATGATTTGGATAGTATGAAATTTATATTATTAGCAATAGTAATTCTTGAATATTAGAGGTTGGTGTAGAACTTAGAATTTTTTAAAAATGACATTTTGAAGGAGTTAAATTTTACTTATTTTGTAGGATGAAAATAACTTTTGTTTGAATTACTCTTGATTATTTTAAAGAAATTTAATTGAGTTGAATTTTTGTTGATTTATAAAATAACAATAATTTTATGCTACCAATTTTATTTAATGTTTAAAACAACTTAAAATTTAAAGTATGTTTTACTATGTCTTGTTTTTAAGAAAATTGAAAGGAGTTGTTGTTATCTTGGTTTAGGGGGCTGGTGTGAATATTGAATCGTAAGGGTGTTGGGATATTTATTTGAAATGATTGATTTTCTGATTATGATATTATGAACTCATTAGAGTTTGACTCGATGTTAGAGTTTTAGAGTTTAAGAACTCTTCAGTGATTTACAGTAGTACTAATGATAAAATGCCTACTAATTGAGAAAGAGAATGAAAAAAAAATGAAGTTTTAAAAAATCTTCTCAATAGTGAAATTCTTTTTGAAATATTATCTAAATTTTGGATTCTATAATTGATGTATTTTACAAGTAGATTTTTTTTTTGTTATATGAATTGGATTCTATAATTGTGTAGAGTGCATCATCTAGATTGATATGTGTAGAGTGTATCATGTAAATTGGTATGCGTATAAAAACTAAAAAAAAAATTATTAATTTTTTTTATTAATTATAAAATTGCAATTTTTATTTGAGACTCAATTTTTAAGATTAGAACAAAACTCCAAAATCTTTAAAATTGAAGATCAATTATGTTTTGGACCAATTTTGTGGTTTGATAGAAACAGAGGGATGTACCTATAAGCTCATGAGTAGTTAGTGTGACAGGAGGCTACTATTTTGTAGATTTATGAATTAGTGTAATTCATTATCATTATCATATGTCTTATGTTTTGTCTCATGTGCACTACTTTAATGTATATAAATATACAATTTTTTTTTTAAGTTTGATAAAATAAGAAAATAAATCGAAACTATTTTAGAATTGTTAATTAATTGTAAAATTTCCTATCTATCTATATATATTGTTTAAATTTTATTTCAAAATATAAGTTGAAAATAATCATTTTTACGGTGATTAACTATTTAGAAATGTGTTTTGATGATTAAAGTACGAATGAATTTTAAAAATCTTATAGATTTTAAAAATATCTGTGATTTATTTTATTTGTATTGTATTTAGAAACGTGATTTATCTTAGTTGTTTTATTTAGACTTGAATTATTGAAAAATAATTTAAAGGAAAAATGGGAATTCTCAATGATATTTTTTTTTTTTTGTGCAAAATGGTTAGTGATATTTTTTTTATAATAATGTAAGTCAAGAAATCAATTTTTAGAATGATGTGTAACCTTGAAAGTGGTTTGGTATGTGTTGTACCTTCTAGTAAATAATTATTTATCTTATCTTCTACTTGGAAAATCTATATAAGCTTCCACTTGTTCTAACTTTTAAGTGATGGTTAATTCAAAAAAATTTAATCGTGATTAATTTGGAGCAATTAGAACTCTAAGAGAATATGTTTCATTTTTAGAATCATCGTTTGAGTTCTGAGATGAACGTAAAATCTTGGTGCTAATTTTTAGATTAATTATTTGAATGTGTATATATGATTATGTAAATATTAAATTGTTCGTGTTTCAAGTGTCCTAATTGTTGGGAATTGGTGTACAGAATTAGAGTAGTCGAGAGCATCTAAATGTTAAATAGTTTTATATTCCTTTGATTGAATTATTGGTTATATATTGATGTTAGTGGTCTTTCTTTTGTTGTTGTAACTAGTAGTAAATTACAAATAAATTATTGTGAATGTATAATTAATTAAATTTTTAACTTGAAGTAAGGTGTAGGAGTTGCCTTCACACTCCTAGACCATGTTAAAGATACTTTTAATTATTCATATTTGAATTTAAATGACGCAGTTATAGTTCCTTAAGTAGTTGACTACGTGAGTAGGAGGGGCTAGCTACCCCGATGACTCATCGTCAATAAAAGAGACAACGATAACTCATTATTTTGTTAGAAGTATCTTTTAATTTTATTTTTAAATAATTAAAAAATATGTTCATTGCTTATATCAATTGAATGAATTTAATTATTAAATATATGTTATTAGGGAATAGTATCTCTATCATTATTTTTGCCTTGATTATATATATAATATGTTTTTATAGAGTAATTGATTGTAATTCTATTATAGTGTTATTAGGTTGTTAGATGTATTTAATATTTTAAAAAGTTAATCTCTTTGTCAAGCCTAAGTTAAATTTGTTAAATGTTTCGTGATATGATTTAGACTTTATTTTAAGGAGTCAAAACTAGTAATATCTAGTTTGAAAGAAATAGTTGAAAATGACAACATACATGGAATTGAATGGTAAATGTGATAAGTATTTTATTTCATAATTGAATGATAAATGTTGTGTGTTTAATTGATTTATTTTGTCATGTTAGTCTATCATGCTTTGTTAGTTGATTTTTTACATGTTGTGCTTAATTGGAGATTGAATGTCTTAAATATATTTATAGACAAAGTTTGAATCTTGAGGGTGGTAAGTTAGATATCAGTTCACTCACCGCAAATTTCTAGGACAAAATTTTTTAACAAGGGGAGAATTGTAACACCCTAAATTTGATAATAAACTATTTTATTAATTAAATAAAATTTTAAATAATTAATTTGATGTTAAAAATATTTTAGAATATATGTTGATAAATTTTGTGAGTAAAATTTGTTATATAAATGCTTTCTATGATGTGTTGGTTTGATAGATATTATATTTAATGAGCAATATAAATAATAAATATTTTATTTTATTATTTTATATATTTTTCTAAAAATAATAGTATTTTAGTGTAATATTTTAAAGAACAAGATTTTATATGATTTTAAGTGTATATGTGAGTTGGTAATTAATATGATATTTTCTTATATGTTTGATTAATGTTAAATGTGTACATATTTATATTTTAAACATTTTTAAGTATCTCTTATTTTAATTATTTCTAAATATATCTTATTTTAATTATTTATTCTATAAATAATTATCTTGAGATCGTAGTAATATTGTGTTCGATTTTCTTTATTTTTATATACTTATTTTGGAATTGTGATTATATATATATATATATATATATATATATATATATATATTATGATTTAGTAATTAAGACCTTTGTGAACCTTGATTGGTACTAAAATAAAACAAAACAAAGAAAAGGGAAGAGAATTGGATGGCAGCCGTAGAACCAAAGAGTAAACACAACAACAACCTATCGTTTTTGACATCGGTGATCAATAACTGTTCTGTAAAAGTTTCTCTATTTTCATCTAAATTTGAGTATGTTATTTCATTTATTTAACTCGTCAATTAAACATAATTTTCCAGATTTTTAACAACCCCAATTTCTCTCTAAAATACCCGACTTCTTCATTTATAAAATTCGTTATTTTGCACCGTTCTCCTTCACCGTAAGTCCGATTTGAGTGAAACCAACTCCAAAACGACCGTGTGAAAAGTGGCTATATTATCCACTGATTGGGTTTCTGATTTATGGTAATTTTACTTAACCGAATTTCGAATTTAGTTTTTAGAGTATCTTCTCATAATTATTTTTAACGTTTACCCATAAACTGTCGAGTTAGATTGATTGAAGGTCAAAGAGTCAATGAACAAAGGTTGTTTGCTTGTGGAATCATATTCTTGTGTGAAAGCTTCAAAGTAAGGTAAGGGGTGAGAGAACGTTTGAATTATTGAGTATAATATATTGTGAGATGAATAGGAAAACCGTATTTCCCAACGATTCATCCGGGGCTCGCTACGTATGGCAGTAGCCCTTTGAGGGATAAATTAATTAATGTGAAAATATGGAAATTGTGAGATTAAAATATAGAATAGAAATATTTGTAGGGTGTTGATTGATTTAATTTATTTGATGTGTGACATTGATATTATTGTGATATTGAGTGTCGAATTAAATTTATATATATATATATATATGTGTTATTAGATGAGTTTATGTGATGTGATAACAAAATATGGATGTGTTGTGATAATTTTATGTAATCATGATTATGTACGATTAATAATTGTGATGTTATAAATTTGTGATAAATTTATGTGATAATGTTTAATTGATGATAGTGATGCTATAAATTTGTGATGAGTTTATGTGATGATGATGATGATAATGATGTTCTAAACTGTGATGATAATGGTAATTTCAATTTGTGTTTGAGATGACGATTTTAATGGAGTATCATATACCAATGAGGGGAGAAAATAAATATTGTGAATTTGTCAAGTGGAGATTATTTTATCATCATATAGGTAGGGCTTGACAAGCCTAGTGATTCTGGGGAAATACAATTGAATGAGCCTGATCGTGGCGGTCTGCTGTCGAGCCTTAAGGCAAGATTATTAAACCTTTGAGGTATTTGGGTGGGAAATTCCTAGGTGACTTGGAGGTAGCACTCCAAATGTCGGGAGCTACCATGAAACACAGGTTTACCTCGACTGTCACGTATATGTGTCTCGGGTTGAGTTGAGGGGATCTTTGAGGACATGGCCAATTTGAATTGTCCGTCCACCGAGATGGTGGCATAGTATCAAGCCTCCTAACCAAATACTTTAGAGTTAGAATGGTACCACATTGTGAAGTAGAGTTTAAGCTAATGCACAGCATTGCATTTTATTGTAATTGTTTTGTTGTTATTAATATATATCATGTGTGGTGATAATTTCTCTTAGACAATTGATGATATAGTGAAATCTATTGATTTTCCTTGAGTGATTTTGACATTCGAATGTGATATTTTCTTGATCGAATATTTGTGTAATGATACGGTCCTATTATGATTGTTTGTGTGTTCTTTTTACTTATATTATACTGTCATCATGATTTTGAAACTCACCTCCTTCGTTGTTTGTGTTTGACTGGTTGGGTCCTGCGTTTGTGAAATCGCAGTTATTACAGGTTAATGAGTCTTGAAGTTCAAGTTTGGGAGGAACATCACTCTCATAGGTGATACTGGGAACAAGGGTTTTAAATTATATTTTACTTATTTAATTTGAATTGAATTTTTGTATGAAAACCTTGAAAATACTAGTAAGTTTTTAGAATTAAATCAAGTAATTATACTTAAATCAAGCTTATCGAGATTGCACTATTTTAATTGATAAAATAAGTTTAAAGTATTTTTATTTTTATTTTTGAGAAACGTGATATCCTAAATTAGATATTAGATTTTTATTCTCTTTAACAAATTTTCTTTATCCGCTGCAAGTTTTCTCCAAATAATTTAGTATATATTATTACAAATGTTATTTTGGGGTTTAGAGTGTCACATTGATGATTGAAAGTTTTTCCAAAATATTTTTAATATGATCCTCATGAAGAGGTATGGTGAAAATATCAGCCAATCAATTTTCAGTTTCAATGAAAATTAATTCAACATCCCCTTCTTGAACATGATCTCGTATGAAATGATGTTTAATTTGAATATGTTTAGATCTAGAATGTTGTATGGGATTCTTTGAAAGAATAATAGCACTAGTATTGTCATAGAGGATGGGTATTTTGGTGTACCTTAGCAAATAATCTTCAAGTAAATTTTTTATCATAGTATTTGAGATCAACATTGTGAATCTAGTACATCTTCAACCTCTGTAATTGATAGGGCAAGGGTGCTTTGTTTCTTGCATGACCAACTTATGAGAGATTTTCCAAGAAATTGGCAAGCTTCACTTGTACTTTTTTGTTTCCACTTTGTCTCCTGCATAGTCAGCATTGCAGTATGTTGAGATCAATGTCTTGACACTTGTAAGAACCATCTTAGTTTATGAAATACTATTTATGATATTTTCTCATATTTTAATTGTATTCAATGTACGTATTTAATCAATGAGAATTGTCTTTAATGTTTTGAAGAATAATAAACGTAGAGGTTATAAATCTGTTCATTAAATTGTATGACTTGTTTAGAAATAAAAGATAATACTCGATTGTAGAGAATATGGCGTTATAATTTGTGTTTTAATTTTTATTGATGTGAGTGATGAAATGTAGTGACCAAGTGGGAGAATATTAGTTTTCTTTTTTCCATTTTATTATATGTAGTAATTAACTCCTAAGAACATCTCTAATGGTCAACTCAACATAGAGTAAGTTAGATGAGGTCCATTGTGCCACATCATTTTGAAGCAACTTATTTATTTTTACTTCAACGGTAAACTCAGCATGGGTTCATTAAATAGACTCACTAACTATTATAAATTTATTATTAATAATAAATTAAATAAAAAAAATAACGGTTATAATTTTATTATTATTAAATTGTGAAAGTCTGAAAGCACCGTGATTACACCTTGGCACAACTCCAATCGTAAACTCACAAAGAATTGAAAGTTACGTGTCCAACTCCAATCGTGAACTCACAAAGAATTGAAAGTTACGTGTTTGGCGGACGAACTCATTTGACTACCGTTGGAGATGCTCTAAATACACACTGTGATAACTACTTATTAAGCAAAAAGTAATTTACACATTTCAACCCATTATCATAGTAACCGTTCACTTTGGATTGCACGTTTCCAAATTTTTGTTATGGACTGTTGCAACATAATTCAAGCTCATATGTGCACGTAGGAAGCTGAATAAAAGTCATAGAAAATTAGTAACTTAGTTGGAAGACTTTGTCAAAAGTCTGTTGCTGATTTTTTGGCTATTAGTTAGGAGCAAATTTGTGATACCACTAATTTAGGATTCTTAGACGTAGTTAGTGGAGATTGTAAGTTAAATTTCTTTTACTATTTAAACATTGTATTAGTCAGTATATTAATTAAGAAAAAATAAGTTCTCTTTCATTATTCTGTCATCTAGTTTTGTTTTTTTTCTTCCTCTGAAGCCCAACATGGACAAAATCTATTAAAGATGTTGTCCTACAAAGGTCTCTTCAAAAAAAACTTACACTATATAACATTTGGAATAGTCTTGATATATTCAAACAATTAGCAATTACCAGAAGTATATGCTTCAATGAATTAACTTGCGTATGCTATTTCGATCTATATATATTCGATCTAGATCATTTAGAATTTCTAATATATAATTAATTTGTAGAACAAAAATGAAAAATATAATTTACGATTGACATGTACAAGATACACAAATTTGCCTTTTAGAAACATATAAACTTTACAACAATTTACTTATAATTAACATTCACAACAAGGTCGTCACCATTGTCAAAATGTAAATCTAAAATAAATAAATTACAACAACTATAACTATCTAACTGGAACTTCCTTTTAGAAATTCACCACTCACTAAATTTAGGGTGCAAGGCAACTCTATAATCCACATTAGAATATTAATGTAGGAATTAATTAGGCTTTTGGAGGAGGAAGCAACCATTTAGAAGCTTCAATCGATCCAAGCGTAAGGAAAGGTTTAACCTCTGCTTCAGTTAGTTGTCTTGTGATAGGTGCTCGCCCTTTGGTATCTGCTCCTGGTCCTGTGTTCATGTATTCTCCAAAATATGAAGTTCTGTGCATAAAATCATGTAATAGTTAGTACATTAATCTAATTAAATGTGTTGTGGATAATATATTACTAAAGTTGAATTAGGGAGTTACTTGGCGTATTCAGGGTGCCTGTTGTCACTCCACGCTAATGGATTTAGAACACTACTCAAAGTTGAGTAAGCAAAGATAACTTTGGAATAAGCCATCCATGCTCTTCCTAAGTAAGTGCCAGTTCCAGTTCCAGTTACATCACAATGCACAAATGTGTATAAACTCTTCTCTGATTCACCTTTTCTTGCTTGTGCCACTATCACTGTCATTTCAGCGTTACCAAGTACTCTCAATTCATTTTTCTGCATCATAAAAACCATGATGTTAGGCCACAATTGTGGTCGCAGACTTGTTTAAAAAAAAAAAAACTCTTAATGCAACACATGTTACATTTCATGAAAGTATTTAGTTACCAAATATAGTGACCTTCCATTTCCAAAAATGAAGTCCACTGTGCCTTGAATTAAGCAATCTTTGAAAAAGTGTATATTCTTGTCATCACAAACTGTGTCCTGGAACCCCAAAAACTTGCAATTATAAAATGCTGCTTTGTCACCAGTAATTCTCATTGCAACTGCTTGAGCACCTGACTTTTTTCCATCTGGTCTTGGTGCAGAATTCTGTACCATCCAGTTCATACCAAAAAGCAAACAATCATAAAAATATACCAATCACAAATAATCAACCAATTGACTTTTTATATTAAGGTTAATGTGATTTAATTTTATAGTAAAGGTTCAATCTCTTTAAAATCAATATCGTCCTTTAAAATCTTAAATATCGGTCAAATTAGTGTTATCCAGACAAATTAATATATATTTTCTCAAAAGACAATTTTGACCTTTACTTGCAACTTTAAAAAACCAATGCTAGTTGTCACGACAATTTGTCTCAGGGTTTTCGGTTAACCAATTAAATTTTCTTTTGATTGAAAAACACGTTTGAGAAATAGTGTGAATATTGTGTCACGCTACAGTTTTTGGATCCATGAGGCTTTCGTGAGAAATATTATTTCGGATTCTTAAATATGAAGATAGTATACAAACCGATATCATGATGTTAGAAGCAACAAAATAATCTGATTCAACAATCAGTGTAGCACTATCAACCGTGCCATATTCTTGTGCAGTACCACCAAATGTCAAATTCGGCATATTGTTTGGTGTACCAATAAATGTAATAATAGGCTTTGTCCTTTCAATTTTAATTTTCTCGTTATAATTTCCGCCTCCAATTTTCATAATCACACGTTGGGTGTTCCCACTTGGAATGCTATTAATGGCATCAGTTATGGATTTGAAATCACCACTACCATCTTGATTTACTTTCACAACTGTAGCATTTGCCTCTGCAGTTACCAATGCAGGGTCAAGGGTGCTTTTTCTTTCTTCTAATGGACCTATATTGCTATTGAACCATGAATCTACTTGGTCTCTTTCAGCAGGGACTACAGCATTGTCATCTGATAATACAACATTGGCTGTGAACAATGCTACTATGATTGTAACATTGATGGTAAAGGTTCTTGTTTTTGAGATCATGTTTTTTGTTTTTGATTTTGTTTCTATATTTTTGTTTTCTTAGGTAACGATTAGTGTTGGAATTTATATGATAAATGTTTTACTTAATTTGGGGAGTAGTTAATTTGATTCAATCGTTTTTTGTGAGGAAAGCTAAAATTAAACATGGAGTTAATTGTGCATGATTTCAAGTTCATTGGTTGAGAAACTATATTGTATTTTAGTTTAACATAGTTTCCTACTTATTAATTTTTCATTTCAAACCATACAAATGTGTAGGCAGAAATTGAACAGTTTCTACACCAGAAACTCTTAAAGAGTTTGGCAGAGTAATTCTAGGCCGTGAATTGAATATAGAGAGGAAATTTAGTGTAACTAGTCATAATTTAGTATGTTTTTTCGTTAATTTATATGCATCCAAGCCGCTTAAAAAATGGGACCAGCGGAGGAATATTTTGTTCAATGTATTTATGATTTTTAATACTTTTTATTATGTGATGCTTTTTTAATGTAATATTTTTTTTTTATGATATGATTTTGGGATTTTAATGTGTATATATTTTTTTAATTTTAAAATGTCTTACTTTCAAAAAAAATACATAATTGTTTTATTTTTTTGTCCATGATCGCAACTTGGTGAAGGAGTTTATTTTTCGTTTTTAACATATGGTCGCATATTGGGGATGCGACCTTGTACTGACGTGGTTTTTATTTTTATTTTTTCCCATTTAATGAATATTTATATTTATTATTAATTATGATTATTATTATAGAATAATTTAAAAATAATTAAAATATTTAAAAATTCAAAATAGCATTATGAAAAATAATAATAATAAATTTAATAATATTATAAGTTTTAATAATAATAATAATAAGAATAAGAATAATAATTTTAATAATAAAAAGAAAATTATATTAATAAAATAAAATAAAATAAAAAATACATTAAATTAAAAGACAAAAATACAATAAAAAGAAAAAAGAAAAAATACATCAAATTAAAATTAATTATTTTCATCTAAATGACCTCCAGTTCAACATCTACACGGTCGCCGAACTCGTCTTGCCCATTGAACAGTTTGAGGTTGTTGTGGTTGATCCTCGTTATAATCTGTATGTGGATTAGAACCACTATCACCTGCTTTCGTATAATTTTGAGATTTGACATTATATAGAATCAAAAACAGTGTAAGCAGACTCGGGAATTGTGCAATGAGTACCAAACAAATTATAGAAAATTCTGCTCTCGGTCGGATTAATGGGAGTTGGTATTGTTGGCATTGAAGGAACGTAGTATTGAGTCGGTATATTTGCAACTTCATGAAGATGTTGTGGTGATGACAAAGACGACATTTGGTGCATGGTATATATCTTGTTGTGGGATTGATTGAGGCGTAGACTGAACATCAAGATATGTTGAAGGTTGCAAACGTGGATCACGCAAGTATCTTTCCATATATATATATATATATATATAATTTAGTGTGATGGTTGAACCAATTCATATATTCTTTAGTGTGGCGTAAAACACCTTCAACTTACTGACCTTGCAATATGTAATTATGACGTTCATTCCAATGTTGAATCTCATCTTTCCAAACCAACTTCAATTATCATCAATGCCATGATGGTAATTATGACCTCAATTTTATGGAAATGTATGCAAAAAGATTTCTATTCTAACAATATACGCAGCAGTTTTATAAATTGTAAATTTACAAAACACAAGATTACGGAAGGTCCCTAATAATCAATTCTAATGAATGTCAAACAATATTGGTTATTGATTATATGGAGAAATGCATCAAAAACAATTAGTATTCAAGATATTGATTTTCATACAATCATGTCAAGAACACAATAAATGCATAAATTTAAACGAGATAAGAAAAAGAAAAGTGTACGCAAATATTTATACTGGTTCAGCCGCTTTGTGACGGCTTACATCCAGTCCTAAGATCAAACCCGATCTTAGCCTTTCCAATAGAACTTCTTAGAATCAGTTTACAGATTTTATGCAGCGCCTCGCCTCAATCTTAAACTATTCTCCCTGTTCTATCTTTCCTTCCCTGAATTCCCGAGTTTAAATCCCATAAACTCTACCAAGAATACAGTCAAGTGTCTTCTTGTTGACAACCCTCAACCTCGAAGATCACCACCAGTTGTAACTGGATTTTCTCAAAGTAATTTGGTTATAGAATTTGAATTACAGAAATTGAAATAGATCAAATATACAAAGTTCTTGATCTTCATTCTTCTCAAAGCTATCTTTCTCAATTTTGTCGTTTTCAATCCTTGTTGATCACAAATGTAGATTGTTTAAGGCTGAAAAGGATATTCAAAGTAATATCAGTTGAGAAAGGATTAGTAGTATATTGTGTATGTTGTGAAGGTGTATTATCAAAAATGTTATTCACAAGTTATAAGAAGAATAGAGTGAATGCAGTTTATATAGTTTCAGGAAAAACAACATATGAATCGATTTGACCAATCGATTTCTTAAAGTTATAAAGCACCCTAATCGATTTGTCCAATCGATTTCGCGAATCTTGTTTTTCTTGAATCTTGAAACTGCATATACTAATCGATTTATCAAATCGATTAGTTTACCTGAGTTCTTCAGACTTGGATGAATATTCATATTTGAATCGATGTGCATAATCGATTTGTGGTGTTTTGTTCCAACAACGAGATCAAAACAATCGATGTACTCAATCGATTCAAACATGTACATAATCCTTAATTCATCTCTGTTTCTAAAAACTTTTGTACCAATCGATTTCACTGGTTCCAGAGACACAGTGATTTTCATAAATCGATTTGCCCAATCGATTTGACAAGTTACAGAGTTGATTTAAAACTACATAATCGATTTGACTAATCGACTATGGATTTAAGTCTGAAGCACATTACATTGTTTGGTTCATTCAATCGATTTACCAAGTCGATTGATGCCAAACTTATTTCAAAAGAAGTATGTGAGTGGATTATGCTAATCGATTGCGTAAGTCCCAGACCAAATTCATTTTGAAGTTAATTTGGGTAAATCGATTTGTCCAATCGATTTGCTCATTGTTGGTTTGGCTTTGTGACATTCGAAATCGATTATGCCAATCGATATAGACAATTTAAAATACAGATATGATTGGCTCAACCGATTTGCCAAATCGATTAGATTGCAAGGCAGGCTACTGACTTGCACATTTTAATTTCAATAAATGTACCAATCGATTTGTCTAATCGATTTTAGCAATCAGTTCAGTCCTGGTGAATTAACCAATCGATTTGCCTAATCGATTTAAGGCTAACTGGCTCTCTGACTTGCACAATTCATTTTCTAATAAATGTACCAATCGATTTGCCTAATCGATTGATATCATACTTGAATGTGTAAATCGATGTTGCCAATCGATTGCTTAATCCCAGACTGCATAACTTCATCCAACCCTGTTACATAATCGATTTTACTAATCGATTTGCTTATGAATCTTCAAGCTTTTGTTGATTTCTTAAGTTCCAAGCAATTGTCTCAAGTTTTTAGGGTTGAGTTGTTGTTCCTGAAATTTTTTCTCAGTTTACAATGTCAGATTTATTTAATGATGTATGTTTGTCAATAACATCAAAAACGAGCAAATGTCTAACAATCTCCCCCTTTTTGATTTAAGTGACAAACATGCAATTTTAACTTGAGAAATATTTCAAAGAAGCACAATGTAATAACGACAGTCTAGTGAAGCTCCCCCTAAATCTGAGTGTCCTTGCTTTTCATATAGTGAAATAAGGGTTAGAGCTAAACCAACTGAAAACGTATCAGAGCAATTTGCAAGTGATTACATATCAGAGTAAATGGCAAAAAATCACTACTAGTATCAGAACATACTATCAAACTTAATAAGTAGCAGAGCATAAGTATAGCATAAATAGCAGGGTTTAACATAAGTAGCACGACATACTGAGTTAGTACAATTTATAAGTTTAAATTTTTCTCCCCCTTTGTTAGTTAAGTCAAAAAGAGGTAAAGGAGAGAAAAAAAACTCAGAACTAAGCTCCCCCGGAGTTGCTAGCAAAACTGAAACTGGAATAGATTAGCAACAGGAGCAGTTTGTAAAACAAATTGGAACAATGATAAACAGAAACAGATTATGGCACGTACTACAAATGAAATGCAACAAACAATATGATCAAAAAGTCAGCTTAATATATTCATTCATTCATCAGCAATACAATTACAAAGAAAGGGTAGAACTAATCAAAATAGAACAACATAAGAAAAACTAAAATTCTAAACATCTAAGGTGTGCTGGTCCTCATTATTAATTGGGGAAGAGGCTGAGACCGCTGTATTACCCTCAGCAGGTGTCTCCTCAACATGAGTTTCTGCAACCTCTGCGTGTGTCGGAGTTGGTTCTTCAGTTGCCTGTCTTCCAATCTCAGCAACATCACTGAAAGACAACTTAATGCCTAGATGTTCCTGGATTGCTGCCACATCCTGTGCAATCAGTGTTAAGTCAGACTGAAGCTTCTACAAAGCATCCTCCATTCTGGTGTTGTGAGCAGCATGCGCTTCCATTAACTCAAGCAGTTTGGCAAGCACATCAGAGCTGGCTGGAACAGACTCAGCAGCTGGTGGTCCAGCACTCTACTGGGTTTTTTTCAGCGCTTGCCTGAGGTCGCATCCAAACGCCATTCACTTTGCGCAGCTGCATCTGGTTCACAATAGATTCACCAAATGAAAGGATGGTCTTGGTCAATTCTTCACCCTTGAATGAAATTTTGAAGTGCTCCAGAATCTTTGTGATCAGCTAGGGGTATGGAAGTACCAGCTTCCCTTGTGCAGCTTCCAACATGTGTTTGAGGACAATCCATGCCCAGCTCATCTTGAGCTCTTTGCACAGTCTCCACAACAACACAATATCCAGTCGTTGGACGACAGCATGGTTTCTAGATCTTGGAACAAGCATCCGGGTCAGAGCGTACATCAGCATCCTTTGTTGAACCTTCATTTGGCCAATTGGTAATGCTACTGATTCAGCAAAACCCTCAACCATCAGGTCCTGCACTGCTGTATGACGATCCAGAGATGCTTCCCAGCTTTCATTAGCAGCGTCGGATTCAGAGCATCCGTCCACTGAGTTTCCATGATAAGGCAGTCCCGAGAGACTCGAGAACTCCTCAAAGGTCATGGAAATCTTCTTCCCTTTGACTGTTGCTTTAAAACCAACTTCACTCATTTTGAAAGATGAGTAAAAGGCCCTAATCAGATTAGGATACGAGTCTATTGAGTAGGAGAGAAACGCTTCTAAACCGTGAAAATGTAGATGATCCTGAAATGTGAACCCGTCTTCATCGAAGTAAGCGAAGTCCATGTAGCGTGCTTCATGAATTTTCCGTTTAAGAAAAGCCGGAGGCAGGTCAGAAGCTTCTACAAGTTTGGATTTAGCTGGAGCTTTCTTCTGTGGAGTAAAGGAAGTGCTCTTCTTCTTCTTCTTGCTAGCAATTTCCTTCATTGCATCAGCAAGAAGTTTTTCCGTAGGTGGCTCTTTCCTCTTATTGGTCTTCCCTTGATCAGTAGCAATACTCTTGCCTTTATCTTTGGCTAGAATTTTGTGAGTAGGGATTGGAACCCTTTTAGACAAAGTTGGGGTAGGTGATGGAGTTCTCCCACTTGACGATGATGATTGTGATGGTGATGGAGTTCTTGGTTGGGTCTGTTTCACTCTTGCCATTGTTGTATGTAGAAAGTAGTAGAGAGTAGTGATGAAAGAAGTGATGAACAGTGCTGAAAAATTGAAGCAGATGCAAGAACTTGTGAGTGAAAATCGATTTTGTGTAGGTGAACTGCGCTGAAAATCGATTGATCATTGTTGTTTATATACTCACTGAAGTGCAACTCGATTGGGCCAATCGATTTATCCTACCGTTACTGGGGAAGGTAAAAGGTTAAAGTAATAATGTGATGTAACGGCTAGTAAAATTACTCCAACGGTAATATTGTTAATCGATTTCCCTAATCGATTAGTAGTTATCAAATCGATTTCGTACCCGTCCAGTAACACCAAATAACAGTTCAGATAGGCCCTTCATCTCAGCATCGATTTCCCAAATCGATTTGTCAAATGAAAATCTCACACCAAATGTAATAATCGATTTCCCAAATCGATTTGTAAAATTGTATATCGATTTTGAGCTTGTTCATTTATCTGTCATATCAGTCCAGAAAGTAACTTGTATCAGCATCGATTATCCAAATCGATTCCTTTCACTGGAAATTTCAAACATAATTGACACAATCGATTTCCCAAATCGATTTCGAGTGTTCAAACTGAGACAAATAGATATATTATGGGTCAAATCGACATGGGCAATCGATTGTATAAAGACATTTTCCTGTGTAAACACAGGGTAATCGATGTAGCCAGTCGATTTGGCACATAATTCAGATCTCACTTGGATCTATTATGCCCAGTTTCATCTTGATGTAATGGAAGCTGTCCTTTGGCAAAGCTTTGGTGAATATGTCTGCTAACTGCTCAGTTGTGTTAACATATTCTAACTTGATATTCCCACTTTGAAACTGATCTCGAATGAAGTAATGTCGAATTTCGATATGCTTGATTCTAGAGTGCATCACTGGATTCTTAGTGATACAAATAGCACTTGTGTTATCACACATGATAGGAACAGTTCCTAAGTCCACACCAAAATCTAATAAGTGCTGTTTCATCCAAAGAATCTGAGCACAACAACTCTCGGCTGCTATGTATTCCGCTTCAGCAGTAGAAAGTGCAATACTTGTTTGCTTCTTACTAAACCACGATACAAGAGAATTTCCAAGTAGGTGACAAGTACCTGAGGTACTCTTCCTGTCCAACTTACATCCAGCAAAATCTGAGTCTGAAAAACTAACCAATGAACATGTAGAACCTCTAGAGTACCATAAGCCGAGATTCCTAGTTCCTATAAGGTATCGGAAAATCCTCTTAACTGCACTAAGATGAGATTCCTTAGGATTAGACTGAAACCTAGCACACAAGCAAACACTGAACATAATGTCAGGCCTGCTTGCAGTAAGGTACAGTAAAGATCCTATCATGCTCCTATACTTGGAAATATCTACTGGTTTTCCCATCTCATCCCAGTTTAGGTTACTAGCTGAGCTCATTGGAGTATCAATGGATTTGTACTTATCAAAGCAAAACTTCTTTATTAAATCATTGCAATATTTTGTTTGGCTAATGAAAATACCAAGCTTGCTTTGATTAATTTGAAATCCCAGAAAATAGGAGAGTTCTCCCATCATTGACATTTCAAATTTACCTTTCATTAAATTTTCAAAGTCTTTGCATAGCTTGTTATTGGTTGATCCAAATATTATGTCATCAACATAAACTTGGACCAGCAATATATCATTTTTATTAGTTTTTATAAAAAGGGTTTTGTCAACATTGCCTCTTACAAAGTTTTGTTGAATGAGAAAAGTGCTCAGTTTCTCATACCAAGCTCTAGGAGCTTGTTTCAATCCATAGAGGGCCTTTGTTAGCTTGTACACATGATTAGGAAAATCAGGATTTTCAAAACCAGGTGTTTGGCTAACAAACACTTCCTCTTGGATGTCACCATTGAGAAAGGCCCTTTTCACATCCATTTGATAGAGTTTGAAGTCCATGATACACGCAAAAGCCAGCAGGATTCTAATGGTTTCTAACCTAGCTACAGGGGCATAGGTTTCATCAAAATATATCCCTTCTTCCTGATTGTAACCCTTGGCCACTAATCTAGCTTTGTTTCTAGTGATCACACCATTCTCATCTAGTTTGTTTCTAAACACCCACCTTGTTCCTATGATGTGCTTATTCTCTTGTTTAGGTACTAGAATCCAAACTTGGTTTCTCTCAAATTGGTTCAACTCCTCTTGCATAGCAAGTATCCACTCACTATCTAGCAAGGCTTCCTTAATGTTCTTAGGTTCAATCTAAGATACAAAAGCTGTAAGGTTACAAAAATGACTAAGGTTTCTCCTGGTTGCCACTCCTCTAGAGATGTCCCCTATGATGTTATCTATGGGATGGTTTCTATTGAACTTCCACTCCTTATGTAACTCATCTACTCTAATAGGTTCAACACAGTCACTATTGGTTGGGGGTGCAGCTATCTCTGGTTCTAATGGTTCAGATTCTACACTATCATCCAAAGATGCATCAACTATAGAAGGGGTTTTGTTCAAGTTTTCTTTAAAAAATTCATCAAACTTTACATGAACTGACTCTTCTATGGTCTTTGTTCTTTTGTTGTAGATTATGTAGGCTTTACTAGTTTGGGAATAACCTAGAAAGATACCCTCATCTGCCTTAGGATCAAACTTACCCAGGTGTTCCTTACCATTGTTCAAAACAAAGCACTTACACCCAAAAACTCTAAAGTAAGAAATATTTGGCTTTCTACCCTTATATAACTCATATGGAGTTTTCCTAAGGATTGGTCTAATCAAGACCCTGTTGACAACATGTGTGGCAGTGCTAACTGCATCAGCCCAGAAAAATTTAGGTACTTTGGAGTCCTTAAGCATGGTCCTCGATAATTCCTCCAAATATCTATTTTTCCTTTCAACTACACCATTTTGCTGTGGTGTCCTAGGGGCTGAGTACATGTGATGAATACCATTCTGTTCACAATAAGTATCAAAAGCATCATTTTGGAATTCACCTCCATGATCGCTTTTGATGGACATGATTTTCTGACTTGTTTCATTTTGTACCAAATTTGCAAACTTTTTTAAAATAGAAAAAGCTTCACTTTTATGAGTCAGAAAGAATGTCCATGTGAATCTAGAATAATCATCAATTAGCACGAAACCATACAGATTGCCACCAAAACTTCTCACTTGAGAAGGACCAAAGAGATCCATATGAAGCAGCTGCAAAACCCTATTGGTTTTGACCATGTCTACTGGGGGAAAAGAGATTTTGACAAGTTTACTTTGTTCACAAGCAGCACACAACCTATCCTTAGTAAACTTCTTGTCAGGGAGTCATATGACTAGTTGTTTGCTAACAAGTCTATTCAAATGATCAATATGAATGTGTGCAATACGTTTATGCCATAACCATGTTTCATCAGCATTTGATAATAAGCAACAAACAGAATCAGTAGGTACAGCAGTTAAATCTAGCATGTAAATATTGTTAACTCTATCACCTACCAATTTCATGCTTTTATCAGTTTTGTTCTCAATTGTGCAAGAGAGTGGTGAAAAGCTTACTTGAAAATCGTTGTCACACAGCTGACTTATACTTAGAAGGTTATGTTTCAGCCCTTCCACGTATAAGACATTTTTTATTATGGCAGTTGATTCGCTGCCAATGTTACCTTCACCGCAGATCTTGCCCTTGTTATTATCGCCGTACTTTACAAATCCACCGTCTTTTAGGTTTAGGGACATAAACATTGACTTGTCCCCTGTCATATGCTTTGAGCATCCACTGTCAAGATACCATTGATGTTTCGTGGATCTCAAGCATACCTGCAATAAAATTAGAATCTCAATTTAGGTCCCCAATTTAAATTGGGTCCTGGGGGGTGAGTTTCAACATCTTGTGTCTTAATCTTCCAAATTTGTTTATATCCTCTGTTAGCAAGTCTTTTATATTTTCAATTGTAAACATAGTGTCCTTTTCTACAACAAAAGTGACAAGTGATAGCAGAGGATACATAATGTTTTGGTTTGACAAAGACATTATGCATGTGAATAGACTTAACAAATTTCTGGTGATGCTTAACATTACCATATCCTATTCCATGTTTAGTTCTATTCTAATTAGCATGCATATTCTTGTTAAAACCAAGTCCAGATTTTATATTGACATTTCTCTGGTTGCTAAGAATATCATTCAGTTTATCCTTGCTACTAGAGAATTTCAATAAATCAGACTTCAATAATGCAACAGAATTCTCAAGATCAATGCATTTGGCATATTTATCATGTGAGTCTCTTTTTAATTGTTCACATAAGTCTTCAATCTTCCTATAATTAGTTTTCATTTGATCATACAACATGCACTGTTGTTCAAGCATTTTCTTTGTGCTAACTAACTGCTTAACAGATTTAACATATTCAGCATGCAGTTTATTAAATGCATCTTGCAGTTCATCAAACGAAGGATTATATTGTGAACTTAACTCACTTTCTGATTTAGAATCCGTGTTAGCCATGAGGCACATATTTGCTTCTTCAGTTTCTGAAGATGTGGAGGATTCTTCATTGTCATTCCATGCAATGTATGCTTTTCTGTTTTTCTGAGCTGGTTCCTTGCCTTTATTTTTGGAATTTCTGTTTTTGTTCTGCAGCTTGTAACAATCAGCCTTTATATGACCAGTTTTTCCACATTCATAGCATGTGATTGTCTTACTGTCATTGTTCTTTAAGCTGGGTTGTTTTCTGATTTGTTGTCTTTCTTTTTCAGAAATTTCTTAAACTTCTTGACAAGTAATCCAAGTCCAGGTTCTTCATCATCCTCACTGCTTGATTCATCTGAGCTGCTCTCATGTTCAGATTTAGACTGATGTGTTTGGGCTTTCAACGATAATTCTTTACGTTTTCTATCAACTTGTTCAGCTTCATTGAGTCTATGTAGCTCCATTTCATGCTCCCTCAGTTTTCCAAACAAGGTAGCTATTGTCATGCTTCCTAAGTCCTTTGATTCAGCAATGGCAGTGATTTTTGGTTGCCATTCCCTGGTAAGACACCTCATTACCTTACCAATTTGCTGATCATTATCAACCTCTTTGCCTAAGGCATCCAGGTTGTTGACTATGTGTGTAAACCGAGTCTGCATGTTGTTGACTGATTCTTCTTTCTTCATGCTAAACAATTCATACTCGTGCATGAGAGTATTTATCCGAGCTCTCTTTACGTCTGTGGTTCCTTCATGCGTTTGCTGAAGTGTATCCCACATTTATTTTGCTGTCTTGCAGTTTGAGACTCTGAAGAATTCATCATGACTCAAGGCTGCAGTTATAATGTTCTTGGCTTTGGCGTTGTACCCAACTTTCTTTTTGTCATCCTCAGACCAGTCACTTTTAGGCTTTAGGATTGTTGATTCACTAGTACCTGCTATGGTTGGCAGAAAAGGTCCATTCTCTACAGCATCAAGAATGTCAATACCACTAGCTTCAAGAAAAATTAGCATGCGTTGTTTCCAATACATGTATGCAGCACCGTTAAAGGTAGGGGGCCTTGCTAACGACGCACCCTCTCCTAGGAAATCAGAGGCCATGATCTTTTGATGAGAGTTGCTCTTACAAAAGTAGGCTCTGATACCAATTGATGGTAATTATGACCTCAATTTTATGGAAATGTATGCAAAAAGATTTCTATTCTAGCAATATGCGCAGCAGTTTTATAAATTGTAAATTTACAAAACACAAGATTATGGAAGGTCCCTAATAATCAATTCTAATGAATGTCAAACAATATCGGTTATTGATTATATGGAGAAATGCATCAAAAACAATTAGTATTCAAGATATTGATTTTCATACAATCATGTCAAGACAATTAGTCATGCAAAGATATTTATCACAGAATCTTTATCATGCATTCAATCAATATCAAGAACACAATAAATGCAAAAATTTAAACGAGATAAGGGAAAGAAAAGTGTACGCAGATATTTATACTGGTTCAGCCACTTTGTGACGGCTTACATCCAGTCCTAAGATCAAACCCGATCTTAGCCTTTCCAATAGAACTTCTTAGAATCAATTTACAGATTTTACACTGCGCCTCGCCTTAATCTTAAACTATTCTCCATGTTCTATCTTTCCTTCTTGTTGACAGCCCTCAACCTCGAAGATCACCACCAGTTGTAACTGGATTTTCTCAAAGTAATTTGGTTATAGAATTTGAATTACAGAAATTGAAATAGATCAAATATACAAAGTTCTTGATCATCATTCTTCTCAAAGCTATCTTTCTCAATTTTGTCGTTTTCAATCCTTGTTGATCACCAATGTAGATTGTTTAAGGCTGAAAAAGATATTCAAAGTAATATCAGTTGAGAAAGGATTAGTTGTATATTGTGTATGTTGTGAAGGTGTATTATCAAAAATGTTATTCACAAGTTATAAGAAGAATAGAGTGAATGCAGTTTATATAGTTTCAGGAAAAACAACATATGAATCAATTTGGCCAATCGATTTCTTAAAGTTATAAAGCACCCTAATCGATTTGTCCAATCGATTTCGCGAATCTTGTGTTTCTTGAATCTTGAAATAGCATATACTAATCGATTTACCAAATCGATTAGTTTACCTAAGTTCTTCAGACTTGGATGAATATTCATATTTGAATCGATGTGCATAATTGATTTGTGGTGTTTTGTTCCAACAACGAGATCAAAATAATCGATGTACTCAATCGATTCAAACATGTACATAATCCTTAATCCATCTCTGTTTCTAAAAACTTTTGTACCAATCAATTTGGTCAATCGATTTCATTGGTTCCAGAGACACAGTGATTTTCATAAATCGATTTGCCCAATCGATTTGACAAGTTACAGAGTTGATTTAAAACTACATAATCGATTTGTCTAATCGACTATGGATTAAAGTCTGAAGCACATTACATTGTTTTGTTCATTCAATCGATTTACCAAGTCGATTGATGCCAAACTTATTTCAAAAGAAGTATGATAGTGGACTGTGCTAATCGATTGCGTATGTCCCAGACCAAATTCATTTTGAAGTTAATTTGGGTAAATCGATTTGTCCAATCGATTTGCTCATTGTTGGTTTGGCTCTGTGACATTCGAAATTGATTATGCCAATTGATATAGACAATTTAAAATACAGATATGATTGGCTCAATCGATTTGCCAA
This sequence comes from Cicer judaicum, assembly GCA_037974835.1. Taxonomy (NCBI): domain Eukaryota; kingdom Viridiplantae; phylum Streptophyta; class Magnoliopsida; order Fabales; family Fabaceae; genus Cicer; species Cicer judaicum. The sequence goes on from JBBPBS010000858.1 coordinate 318,545, forward strand.
ATCGATTAGATTGCAAGGCAGGCTACTGACTTGCACATTTTAATTTCAGTAAATGTACCAATCGATTTGTCTAATTGATGTGAGAAATCAGTTCAGTCCTGGTGAATTAACCAATCGATTTGCCTAATCGATTTAAGGCTAACTAGCTCTCTGACTTGCACAATTCATTTTCTAATAAATGTACCAATTGATTTGCCTAATCGATTGATATCATACTTGAATGTGCAAATCGATGTTGCCAATCGATTGCTTAATCCCATACTGCATAACTTCATCCAACCCTGTTACAGAATCGATTTTACTAATCGATTTGCTTGTGAATCTTCAAGCTTTTGTTGATTTCTTAAGTTCCAAGCAATTGTCTCAAGTTTGTAGGGTTGAGTTGTTGTTCCTGAAATTTTTTCTCAGTTTACAATGTCAGATTTATTTAATGATGTATGTTTGTCAATAACATCAAAAACGAGCAAATGTCTAACATGCCACGCCTCATGTCGATCTCATGGTAGAGCATCATATCTTCTAATCCACATGATATTTTTCGACGATATGATAATAGTGCAGATAGGTACATGTAGTCCAAGTGTTGATCTCTTGTTCGGGTACCTCGTGTTGGAACTCGATGTTAAAAAAATAGGTTAAAGTAAATATTAAGAGATATAAAAAAATATGAAAGTGCAACTACATGAGAATGAATATATTACTTCTAGGACCATCATATGACCAATTGTATTCTGGTATCCTTCTATATCGTTGTGAGGAGCTCTAATGAAATCTTGACCACTAGATTACAAAAAGGCATTCAAAGTACATTCTAGCAGCAACCTTGCTCGTCTAAAGAATGTCATTAAGAAAAGTTACAGTTCGACGACAACGTGACGATAACCGATATAGTTTATCGACACCTTGTCTTCTTTGGTGAAAATACAACCAGATTTGAATTGATAAAGGTTTGTGATGACGAAGATGTTCACCTCATGTTTGATGTTTATGCACAATGGTCACAACTCGGCACCATCGAGTTATACATTACATTTGAAAGTGGTCCTACTTCAACAAATCAACCATCAACCTCAAACATGCTTAATCCCAACTACATCCCATCATTCGATCATTATCAACCGACTATATTCCATCTTTCGATCAAAACACCCCTTATCAAACCGACGTATATTCTCCATCACAACACTATGAACCATACTCTAGCCAAAATGAACAAACTCAACATGTCCATAATGTCTCCCAACAACTCCATCACGAATCTCTCCCAACAAGTCCATAATGTGATCTTCCGCTTAGTGTCCATTATAATATCAATGAGGAACAATTACGTGACTATAGTGAAGATGATTGAGACATACTTCGATGAATCATCTGGTGATTCTGACGAGAATGATGTCGATGAAGATATGGAAGCAGAAGATCAACCTATCCTACTTATATTTGATCCACCATTCCACATGAAGAACATCAATTTAGACACCACAAACCAACCAACTGAATTTGATCACATGTTCATTGACGAAGTCCCAATTTTAGTTGGACCTCTTGCAGTTGGAATGAAGTTTTAGAACAAGGATGAATGTGTACATGCAATCAAGTGTTATCATCTAAAACAATAATTGAATTTTGTGGTGCAAAAATCAGATTTAGAAAGCTACGTTATTGATTGTTCACATCCAAATTGTTTGTTTAGATGCAAAGCTTCAAAATGCAAAAATAGTGAATTGTGGGTGATTGGGAAATTGAATGCGCCTCATACATGCACAAATTCTGCATTATCACAAGATCATACAAAGCTCAATTCTAACATGATATGTGCAAGCATAATGCAAGTTATAAGGATGTACCCTTAAATCAAAGTGAATGTCATTATTGCTCAGATTCAGACTTTGCATAACTACACAGTTAGTTATAGAAAGGCTTGGTTGGGAAAAAATAAAGCGATCGCACAAATTTATGGCAGTTGAGAAGAGTCTTACAATCAACTTCCACGGTAGTTATTAGTTATGCAAACGTTTGCTCCAGAAACCATTATTGAAATGGAAACAATCCCAGCTTATCATGAAGATGCTTTGATAAATGGGATGACAATCTTTCATAGACTATGTTGGGTTTATGTTCCATGCATATCTGCGTTTAAATTTTGCAAATCAATTGTACAAGTTAATTGGACTTGGTTATACGGCAAGTATAAGGGAACTTTATTGGTAGTAGTTGCACAGGATGAGAACGACAATATCATTCTTATTGCTTATGCTCTTGTGGAATGTGAAACAAGAAAGGCTTGGAGTTTTTTTTTTTTTGTTGAGAAATTTGAGATCACACGTCACTCCACAAGCCAACATTTGTTTGATTTCATATAGACACGAATATATCAAGAGTGCTTATAATAATCCGAATAATGGGTGGCAAGATCCTTTGTCAAAGCATGTGTTCTGCATCCGACATATTTCACAAAATTTTGCATGGGAATTTAAGGATAATGCTTTGAAGAAAATGTTATTTCTATGGATAATAATTTTATTCTTACTTCTTATCATTAATGAAAAATTAAATTATTAAGTTTTATAATTAGTGTAATAATGCATTGTCTATTGTTTCAATACATGTTACTCAATCAATGAGTCTACATATCGATACTACCGCAGAGAAATTGGCATCGTAAATCTAGAAGCTTTGAAATGGTTAGACAACATACCGCAACAAGATTGGATTTAAGCATTTAATGGAGGTAGCTGTTGGGGTCAGATGACCACCAACCTTGTGGAGTCGATGAACGTAGTATTAAAAGGACCACACAACCTTCCCATCACTACTTTGGTCCAATCAACATATTATAAAACAGGTACACTTTTTCCAACCATGACAAAACAACACGCATCAATTTTAGCTTCTGGTCAGGTATACACAGAAACATGCATGACTTTTATGAAATCGGAAATACGTAAATCCAATAGTCATAGAGTCGATAGTTTTGATCAGATCAACCATACTTTCATGGTCCACGAGACAGTAGTTTCAAGAGAAGGGCGACCAATTGGTCATTTCAAAGTAAATCTTTCTAACAAGTGGTGCGATTGTGGGAAATATCAAGCTAAACATATACCTTGTTCACATATTCTAACAAGTGGTCCATCCTAAAAGAAAATTAGTGACTTGACTCATTCTTTCACTCTCCTTTATGACAAGATTTTATGACAATTTATGGTGTTTTCTTGGCATAATGTGCATTACCTCATTTTTAACACCTTTAATTTATTTTTTAAAGGAAGATTGTAAATTTAATTATTAGTTTCGTTTTTGTGCAATTAAGAGATGACTAGTCTCCTTTTTGTATCTCATGCATTCATCTCTTTTAAACTAAAATTATAATTTTATTTTAATTGTCTACAAAAATAATTTTATGCTATTTTTGGTTTCATAACTATTAGATAAAACATTAAAAGGGTGATGTGACCATCTACATTATTTATTTAATTAAAATGAATGGTGTGACACCCTGCAATATATGGTTAATTTTATTAGTTAATCGTAATTAACTCATACACATAAATAGCTATTATGTTCACACATTTTCATTAGGCCTAAATTAACTCATACACACAAGAACTCAATTGTAATATTGCAACGTAAATAGCTATTATGTTCATACGTTTTCATTAGGCCTCTTGCTATCACACCTATTTGTCATTCGTACACTTCTAAAATAATTTTCTAAGTCATAAATCCCAATATCTATCAGTGTTGAATTCATCATTGCCTCATGAGCTATTTCTCGTGCGAATTTAGAGATGTTAAGAAAGAAGGCGCCTAAGGTAAGGTTTTTCTCCATGCAGAGTTATGCTAGATATTAAAATTTGCGGTTCGTAGGATATTGATATGATGTTTGGATGTCTTAAAAGAAAAAGGTTGATTTTATTTTTGTCGTAAAGAAATTAACTATAATATTTTGATTGCCTCTTTTTCGTAATACATCTATCTTGATAAACTTAATTATAGAGTTATATTTTATTATTATCCCTTGATAAATATGTTTGTGGTGAAAATATTTAGTGCTTTACATGTTTTAGAGTATTTAATTATAAAGTTATAATTTTTATAATGATGTAATTAGTAATATGTTTATTATGATGTATTTGATTTTAACTGTTGACTTTTGAGTATTTTAAATTTAAAACATGACTTTTATAAACAATATATGTGACTTGAGGAAATTGATGAGAATTTTATATTTCTTTAAATTTAATACTATGAGAAAATTGGTTATTGAATACATTAATGAATAGTCCATTTTTAGAATGCTGAAAACTTTATAGTGAAAGGAATGAAATTTATTTTGTTATTGTATTCTTGGTAATATGAGTTTTAATGGTTATCAATAACATGTTGTCAAATCCAATCTTAATGATTATTAAAATGGATATTTTGATGTGTTGAAGTTATTGAGCTATAACTATGAACATCCATGAAAATATAAATTTGATGTCTTATCTAAAATATTTTGTCTTTGTGGTTGCCTAAGTGGTTGGTGATTTGTGTTTTAAATATTGTTATCTTTGTGGTTGCCTAAGTGGCTGAAGACTTGTGTTTTAAATATCATTATCTTTGTGGTTGCCTAGGTGGCTGGTGATTTGTGCTTTAAGTATTGTTATCTTTGTGGTTGCCTAAGTGGCTGGTGATTTGTGTTTTAATTATTGTTATCTTTGTGGTTGACTAAGTGGCTGATGATTTGTGTTTTAATTATTGTTATCATTGTGGATTGTCTAAGTGACTAATGATTTGTGTGATTATTTAAGTGAGTGGTGACTTGTAGATTTTGAGCATCGTTATCATTTCATGACATATCATATGCATCTTCGTGGACGCCTGTGTGGCTGGTTTAATTTTTCCCATTAGTATGGGTGACTTCTGTGTCGACGCCTGTGTGGCTGATTCTATCAAGATCATATATGTTTTGGAGCATGCATAACTTGCATACATTTTGTGGTTATTTTTATTTGATCTAATTATTTGTCCTACGGTTGATATTTAATTTATTTAGATACATTTTATGACTTTGATACATCTTTGAGAACTATTAAAGAACCAATTTCTTTAAAACTTTTATCACGAAAAAATTTTATATTCATATTTTATGGCAGATAATCTATTATTTTGTTTAATTTTTGCTGTGAGATGAACTGATCCCTTACACTAATATTTAGGTACTAATGATCTCAAAGAGTTGCATGAATGATGTTTGATTGGTGCAAGCACGTGGGAAATTCTTAATTTTATTTAAACATAATGTGATTGGTGCAAGCACTTGGGAAAATGAGATTTTTATTTAAAAATAATATTTTGTATTACTAAAAATTTTGTGGTAAATGTAAAGTTATTTACTCTTCATCATTAACTTTTAATAGAAATACATAAGTGAGATTTTATTTGCTATTAAATAATTGAATGTCATTAATTTTAGTCAACTTTGCTTCTTTAGAATTTCACTTAAGGATAATTTATTTTATTTTGGAGCATAAATGAATATGGATCTTAACAATTGGAATATTAATTTTACAAATAAATGAATGAATGATACTTTAGCAAATTGCATTACGTTCTTTTACAAAAAAAAAAAATATATCAGGTTATTTTCTAACGCATCTTCAAATTTTTATATGAATTATTCCTAAGAAAAAAAATTATAATTGTTTCTAAAAGAAAATAAATATTTTTAAGTAATAATTGGACCAAAAAATTTGGGGCGTTACAAAGGTGTTAAGGTGTGTTACAATCCACTAATGCGGAGAGTCAAGAAAGGTCACCCAAAGACCAAACACAATAGAACAGAAATGGACACTACGAATAGAGTCACAAGAAAGTGCGGATTATGTCGGGTATCAGATCATACTAAGAAACATTATTCCAACATTGTTGGCACATCTACTCAAAATTGATGTACTTTTTTATTAATTTAATGTGTTTTTATTTTAATGTATTAATTTAATTTTCTTATTATTATTATTATTATTATTATTATTAAAATTATTATTATTTTTATTATTATTTTTTTTTATTATTATAATTATTAAAATTTATTATATTATTAAATTCATTATTATTAGTTTTTATAATAGTATTTTGAATATATAAATGTTTTAATTATTTTTAAATTATTCATCAATAATAAACATAATTAATAATAAATAAAAATATTTCATTAAATGGCAAAAAAAAAAAAAAAAATCATGTCAGTACAAGGTTGTATATCCAGGATGCGACCATCTGTTAAAAACGAAAAATAAACTCCTTCACTAAGTCGCATCCCCAAATTACGATCGACAATCAGTATTTTTTTTAAGAATTGGGCATTTTGAGATTAAAAAAAAATTGCATATCAAAATTCCTATGATTTTCACTGCTATAATTACATTATATTGTTACTTGAGGTAATATCTATCATTAAATTTTAGAATAGTAAATATTTTGGAAAAATATTAAAGTAATTAATATATTTGTTTAAAATGTTTGATGACGGTCAAATATAATCATACATTGAGAAATTCCATCAAACATTCTAATGTGCACTATTTTAATCATGTTCAAATTTTTTACATTTTTGTAACAATATTTTTCAATTTTTTTAATGATATGCAAAAATGTATATTTAGTCCTTTAAGTTTAGCGTAACTTTCGGTTTTTTTTATTCGATTATTTAAGTTGCATTCATGTGTACCATTAGTCTTTAATAAATATTGAATTATGCATGCAATCATTTAAATTTGAAAATTTTCTCGAATTACTATTATGAAATGTTTAGACGTTATTGAAACATTAGAATAAGTTGACTATCCTAACTACTTTGCATGTGAAGGAAGTTAAAAACATTAATTTTATTGATAGATATTTATTACCTTGTTTTTAAAGTTATACATATGTTTAAATTGTTGTAGAGAAAATAAAAAAGTAAATACCATTTTTAAGATTTAAAGAATGTTTTGTGAAGATTAATATAAGGGACATATTGTTGCTGCATTTTGTAGAATTTTAAATCATCAAAAACTTTCAAATAAATTAATTATTGTCGAAATTGAGATAAATGACTTATAAAACAAACAAAATGTAACTTAAAAGATCATATCAAAATAAAATAAATTTAAAAGACTTAACTGAAAATTGAGTTAAACATAAAGGATTATAAGTTTATTTTTACCTATTTTTTTTTTATAATGCAACTTATAGAATTTCTCACATAAAAATAGATTTGGCAAAAAAATTGACCAAAATAAACTTAATATATCTATTATAATATATTAAAACAACATCCTAAATTACTTTATTGACAAATCAGCGCTTTGTATGTCTGCAATGTTATTTGTGTCACCTCATATTTTTTTCCTAGGTATCACCTCCTAGAATTGTTTTCCTAACTTTTTCCTTCTTAACCTTTTGTTTTATGAGCTACAGAGTATTTAATTAGTTTAATTTCTCACCCATTTGTAGATTTCATGGAGTGTTATGTTCTCAATATCAGTGTTATGTTCTTTAAAAGATCAGTAGTTACTTTTTCATAGTTTCTTCTCTTCAACTTATTTTATAGTTCTTTTAAAAAATATATCTTATAATTATTTGATGTCATTGCCTAACTTTCTATTTTCTAATGTTTTTAAGATAAGCTATAAGAGAAGTTTTTATAATATTTTCTTTGTTTGTTTCTTATTAAGTATTTACCAAACTGTTCAAATTTAAAAAAATTTGAACATCTTATTCTAAAACTAAATTTTATTTACATCATGTCCACATTAATTTTCAGTATTTATTATGTCTCTATATTATTTTTCATTACTTTATATCTTAAATTTTTTTATATTTTTAATATATCTATTTGTGATTTTTTTTTTTAATTTCTGAATACAAATCATTTTTTATTCTTTAACTAATATTTGTTTTAACTTCGTTGAATACAAATTATTTTTCTTATACGATCTTTGGCATTTTCAATTCATTTATTCTTTCATGCCTTTCAATTCTAACCCTAAATATCAATGAAAAATATGAGATTGTATAGCTTGTTGGTGACTTTTTCAGGTTGATCAATGTTATGTTCAAATCATTTTCTTTCTCCACTTAATTTTATTCTTTCAGTTCTAATTTAATATGAACAACTCAGGTTCTTCTGGTTTAGATATTTTCTCACTACTTTATATCTTAAATTTTCTATGTTTTCAATATATTTACTCCTGATATTTTTTAACTTTTGAATATAAATCATTTGTTTTCTTTCACTAATATTTTTTGGATCCGTTCATCTTTGACATTTTCATTTCCTTTATTCTTTTCAATTTTTAGGTCAACTATATAATGGATATAGACAAATACTACAATTTATTTTGACCAATAGTTTATAATGTCAATTAGCCTATCAAATTTTTTTGGGTAAACGTTTGACCATAAGCATTAACCTAGTGGCATATGGGACCATGATTGTAATGCATCATATAAATAAACGTTGAAACAAAAATATTTTAAAAAATATTAACAATAATGTTGATAAAACGTTCAAATACTTTTAAATGTTTATTTAGATATTAAAAATAATCAATATACAACTTTTATTATTATTATTATTATTATTATTATTATTATTATTATTAGTAGTAGTAGTAGTATCGTCACATATATTTACCATAACAAATAGCAATCAATCTAATAAAAAAATTGTATTTTCTTACTCATATTAGTTATCAATGCATATATTTACTTTAAGCATTATTTCAAAACATTTTAAAATGTGGAGGAAAAAATGTTAAAATTTTAAAATTTCCTACATAACTTATATAATTTAATAAAAAATTGAGTTTATGATTATCAATTATATAGCTTATTAATTAAATCATGATTAATATTTTATACTCATGGACTATGAGGTGTCAGTTAAATGGTACAAATTTGATATTGTAGATAAAATTCAAATCTAACTTGAAATGATTGTAAAATGGTTATTAGTTCAACATTGACAACTGCCTTTACATGTCTTCATTGATATTTGCTTATCAACGACTACTGTCTTTTAGATTATGTAATGCACCCGCTATATTTCAAAGGTGCATGATCTCCATATTCTCTTATATGATTAAAAAATATATTGAAGTTTTGATGGACAACTTTTCTGTTTTTGGTTTGTCATTTGATATATGTTTGCATATTGTATCTCTTGTATTAGAAAGTTGTGAAAAATCCAACTTGGTCATAAATTGGAAAAAATGTATAATGGAATTGTGTTAAGCCACAAAATCTCCCACAAAGGGATTGAGGTTGATAAGGCCAAAGTTGAAGTTATTAAAAAACATCCCCCACCTACTAATGAAAAAGACATTATAAGTTTTTTAGACCATGCTAGATTTGTAGGAGGTTCTTAAAATATTTTTTAAAGATTGCGAAACCTCTTACAAGCATGCTTGTGATAGAGACACCTTTCAAAACCAATGAGGATTGTTTGAATGCATTTAACTCCTTAAACAATACGTTGATAAATACCCTCATTGTCACTACACCGGATTGGTTGGGTGTAGATTATGCTTTTGACAAATTTCAATCTTATTTATTGCTTTGAGGTATTTGTTTGCTAAGTAGGAATTTAAGCCAAGACTTCTTAGGTGGACTTTGTTATTACAAGAATTTAATATTGAGATCCAAGATAAGAAAGACTCAGAGAACACTATTGTTGACCACCTTTCGTGGTTGGAGAAGGTGGAAGAACATGAGACTCTTAGATCAATTTAGGATCAATTTGTGGATGAGGACATCTTTTCTATTACCAGCTTACCACGGTTCATTGGTTTTGCTAACTACATGGTAAGTGATACTTTTCCGACCGAACTCTCCAACCAACAATGAAAGAAGTCATCCATGATGCTAAATTCTATGTATGAACGGACTGTTTCCGTACAAGAGATGAGTTAATTGGTTGTTGCGAGGATGTTTGTTATCCTTTGTTTTTGTTGTGCCTCACTGCTGTCTGAGAAGCTGATGTTAGCTTTGGTGGGATTGAGTTGAACAAGATTTTTCTTCCTACATTTTGAATATGAGAATGGGCGGGCAACATTACATAGTTATTCTCATTATGGTTCGGGATATTATTTTTATTTTGGCCCTTCAGATTTGGTTAACAAGGTTCACATATTTAGGGTTGTGCAAAAAAATCCGGTTATAAGGTCTAAATCCAAAACTAAATCCAAATCCATTTTAAAAATCCGGTTAAAATCATATGGTTATAATCCGGTTATTTATAAACCGGTTGGATAACCACTTATGTTTTATATTTAGATTTGGTTTTTATCCATTATCAATATTTTGTTAATTTTGATATTTTATTTCTTGAAAAAAATTTAAAATTTATTTTTTTTCAAAAAAATATTAGAAAAAAAATCAGAAAAATTTTAAATTGAATTTTTTTCTCATAAAATTTGATGAGAAAATTTTTAAAAAAATTTATCGAAAAAATTGATTTTTATAAATAACCGATTTTTAAACTATTAATAAATGATTTTTAAAAAAATAAATATTAAAAAATAATCAAACTTTAATCGATTTTAAAATTAAAATTTTCAAGATCGATTGCTTAATTATAAACCGATTATTTAGCCATAACTAATTTTACAATTGATTTTATAACCGTTTTTAAACCAAATGATGGATTTGGTTATAAATCTAAATCCATATATTGGTGTTCAAATAGATATGGTTTGATTTTTAAAAAAAATCAATCATGCACAACCCTACACATATCTAAATTAATGGTGTATCTTAGACTCCATTAACCAAGTGCTTATACATTATTAATCATATTAATATGGTTAAACTTTATGATTAATGATATGTCATAGTTAATTGATACACATGTACACTTTATTAACCAACAATTAACAGACCATTAACCACGTAATCAGAAATATTATTTTCATTCATTCCTACAAAGTTTATTATGACAAGACTTTTGAGATAATTTTACGGTAAAGATTGGATTCACGCTCTAGTCCATAACATGTTGGCTGAAGTGAAAGAGAAATACAAAACTTCAAACCCAAAATTATATCTATAATAAACTATGTTGTAGAGGACTAACACATTAACCGTCTAATGTATTTCGTTAACCAACGAATTAAAAACTATTAACCACAATCAGAAACCTATCACACCTACCAATTAATTTTTTTTTTATGGAAGTCATAAATTTAATTTCATTCATACCCAACAAATTGTTGAAAACAAGGATTTTTCGACTATTTTGTTTTGAAGACATTAACCGTAAAGATGAGTCCCACACAATAATCCGTACTTCATTTTTTAAGGAAATAAAAATCTATTATAATATATTAAAATAATTTTTAATTTTTTTTATTGATACATTATTTATTTACGTGCCACCTATTTAAATTTGTTCAACATCACAAAAAAAAATATGATGTGTCACTTTCTAATCATTCAATTTTTTTAAATTCTATATTTTATTCCTTTATTGTAATACTTTATCATTTATATCTCTAAATGAATTTTATTTTTATTATTTTCGGTTACTTAATCTATTAATGCATATAACTATTGATTTCACTTTTCTGTACTAAACTTATTTGTTTGTTAAGAAAAACTTTTTGGGTCTCACTAAACTTTTGTCTTCTAAACTTAAATATATTTACTAATTAACTTTTAAGTAACTCACATTTCCTTAATAAAATTGTTAACGATTAATCTATTATCATCAATGTGTTGTTCCCTTTAATTTCTCAATAAATTTGTAACATAAATTTTAAATAATCAATTTATTCATCTAATTTGATAAATGAATTATTGTTTATTATAAACCAAAGTATTGCATTCATCCTATTTGGTAATTCATCAATTTTTACCATATTGCAATGACCACAATTTACATTGCCAATTTTCCACACATAGTATTGCATCTAAGTTTCTTTGTAATTTCTTGCACGGATCTACTTTGCCATATTAGATTTGTGTTTTTCAATCTCAAGTCTATATTGAGATTTTCCAGTTTAGATTTCTTGCATTGAAGAAGTAAAATTGACTTTCTCTTCAATCGTAAAAAAAGACCAACAATATTGGCTAGCTACCATGCTAAAGTTTTTTTATTTTTCGAATTAATTATTTTTTGTGATTTTGTACTATAATTTGGTTGCGTTTCTGTATTTCATATTTGATAAGTCTACATATTTTCTATATGACTATTATATGGATTAGTTGTTGTATAAATGTGAAAATGATTTTAGTAACTAGAGAAATGATAGATCCAAAATCTAAATGATTGTCACTGAACGTTGATGTTGCTAGAGGATACTACTCTAAGATCAAAAAAAAAATTTATATAAATTTTTGTGTATGTTAAACTTAATTTGATTAGTGAGCTAATTGACAACAAAATAAATTGAACTACTAATGTAGTGTATGTAATAAACACTTTGGAAAATGTATGTAATTCTGATATAATTGTACTATAGTGATTATGTTGAATATATTGAATGTCATTAATAGGGGGTGGGGACATCACTATATTTGAAGTTGCGTGTCAAAAGATGAAAATTTGTAATTATTACTTAATTTAAATAAAATAAAAAATATGTGGGTTCAGCTTTCAATTTGAAGTGAGTAGATCCGTCCCACAAGTATTAGTTATCGACAAAAGGCAATTAATACTTTGAACTAAAATAAAATGATTATTATAACTATAAAACTAAAAATCAAAACAAATATTTCACAATCGGTGTGTAGCCCGGCCAAGTACCGGATATATTATCGTCAAAATAATTTTAATTAATTATTTTTTAAAATTCAATAAAAATTATTTAATCCATATAGCATATATTATAAGTAAAGATTGTCAAGTAAGTATGTGTGAGGTTATTTTGTAAATAAATTTTATTAGAATATTTAAGACAAACTAGATTTTTTAATAAATTTGATTTATGCATCATTTTTATGATTATATTATAATATAGTGATTAACATTATATTTTTGTGCTACACATAAAATGTATTAGATGATATGTAAATAAATTCATTGATTACATCTTGTAGTATTTGTAATTTTATATTCTAATGGAGAGGATAAATATTATCAAAAAAAAGAATTGAAGTGAACTATAATCTTGTTTGAAAATTTAATTTATAGGGAACAATAGAAGATCTATACAAACATAGTCTATAAATAAATTTATGTCATTCACTACTCATTTAAGTATAACATTTCAAGAATCGTAGCATGTAAGGTAACATAGCACAGCAAATCATTAAACACGTCAGAATCAACAACTCAAATATGAATAAAATATCATGATTAATCATTATCGTTTATAGATAAAACTATGTGAATTTAGTCAATTTTATAGATGCTTTCAAATTCAACTAACTTTTCAAATAATATTCTACTAGTTTTACTCTCATAAAAAATATTTAAATCCTATCAATAATTACTCTACATATTTTACAAAAGTTAGACATATAGAGAAACATTTAAAATATTTCACAAAAGTAAGACATGCAGTCCCTTAAAATTATAAAAATAAAAAAAAATAAAAAGAAACTTATATGTATAATCAAAGTGGAATAAGACAATATATTTTCATATATACTTTCAAATACACTCAAAGTCCAACTTAATTTTAAATTCTTATACACAAAATTTATTTATAAAACTCAAACGTTCTAGTCATGTTAATTTAGAGTTTGACTAAAAGACAAGTAAAGTTTAATTAAGAAACTCGAGTTCTCATATACAAATATAACTAAAATTAATTAAACACTTAAAAGTCAATAATTTTGGTATATATATATATATATTTATTTGGGAATAGAATTATCCAATTGGTGAGAAAAAAAAATTAAAGTCTTTTTGAAGATTTATAATATATGTGTGCCTCATTTCATTTAAAGGTCTTACTAAATTGTGTATTAAGAATATTTGGTAAAAAAATTAAAAAATGAATTAAATTGTTTTTTTCTTTAAAACACAACTTTTAAATTTTACAGTACTCAAATCACAATTTATGCGATGATATTATTATATTTGGTTTTTTTTATCTAATTAGTTTTTATTTTATTTTTAACCACTTAAAAGAAATTATATATGATTTCTTAACATGTGTCAATTGTTACCGTTTGTCAACATTAAACCACATTATTGTAAATTATATTAAATAAATTTTTTGTTTTTATAAATTTTATTTTTAATCTCTATAAAAAAATTCATCTTTTTACTTCCTACAAACATTATTTTATTTATTTTTGGTCCCTATTTTGAAAATAATTTGTAAAATATTGATACTTTTTGTCCTTAAAAAACTCCCTACAAAATTAATATATAAACTAAAAGTGATTAATTTTTTGCTTAAAGACTAAATTTAAAATGTCATAATTTTTTATGATCTAAAAACATATGTTCTCTTGTAAATTAAACTAGAGAAATGTAAGATGTGATGAGATATCATTTTAAATAGTCAAACGAAATATAATGAAACCACCTTTAAAGTCAAAGAAATAAGATATGTGTGGTAGTGATGATTTTGAAATGGAGAACTCAATGAAGTCATGTCTCAACACTATGATAAGATATCACTATTTTGAGTGATTTGTTGGTTTATTATAATTTTTTAAGCAAAGTGGTTCAATATGTTTTGAAGCAAAACTATTTTTATAAACTTTTCAAGCCAGTAAATAAATTTAAAAAAATTAAAAAATTCAATTATTAATACCTTAATTTGATTTTTTATGAAAATCATATTCAACTAGTTATCGCAATTTCGAATTAAACTTTTTTAAAATTTAAATTAAGTTTCAATTATTGTTGTAACAAAAGAAAAAAATTGTTGGAGAATTTTTTGTATATATTAGTTCTTATTTGATTATTGTTTTCTAAAAATTTGTTTTTGATCTTTTTTTTCAAAAGTAAATAGACATATTTCGAATATAACTGCACATTTATATCATGATACATTTTTTAATACAGCAAAAATCATTTTATTTCTTTTATATTTTTCTAACCAATTATCATCTTTAAATGCAAATGAAAGAATTTCTCATAAGTCAATTTAAATCCCTAATTCAAACTTTGAACATTGAAATCAATGTAAGTAATTCACTGTAGTAATTAATTGGTTTAATAAAGAATATAAAATTGATATTTTGAAATGATCTATGTACAATTTGTTGCTTTAATGCACAATATGAAGTTTTGTTTTTTATATATTGCAAATAATTTTGATGTGGAGTTTGAATTTTGAAATCCATCTAGAATATTCTTTGATATTGATCATAATAGTGTATTTTTGTTTTGTTTTATCCTAGTAGTTTATTTTATTACAATCATTTGATGATTTTGAGAAATCCGTCAAATTATATTTAACTAATTATCAAAATTGTCTTTGATGCTTTCATGGTTAATAAAATGCGAATTTTCACTTGAGAGACAATTAATGATTAAGAAGTGGAAATTATGTCAAATTTAATTTTCAATAGAAAACCATTCGTTTGATAATAATATCGATTAACCCATGATAAATATTTATTTTGTATATACTCGTACAATAAATTATAATAATGTATTATAATTTTTTTTCACTTTTTACTGAATAGATATTTAGTAGACACAATAATAATATTATAATTATTTATTTTTTTAAGTAATTATGACTTGTGAAAAATCATCTTTTATATAGATGTTCTATATACTTAGTAAAAACAA